>CM040129.1:97938666-98173481 GCA_022559845.1 Amorphophallus konjac | reverse complement strand
AGATCGAATGGAGGACTTCCACTCCTTACAATCCACAGGCAAATGGATTGGCAGAAGCCTTCAGTAAAACTTTATGCACCTTGCTGGCTAAAGTCGTTAGTTCTAATAAGAAGGACTGGAAAGAAAAGATGTATGAAGCTCTGTGGGCATACCGCACTGTCTTCAAGACGCCTACAGGGTGGTCGCCATACTCACTGGTATACGGCTCAGAGGCAGTAGTACCACTAGAGCTGGAAGTCCCGTCACTTAGAGTGGCAGTCCAATATGACCTGGCCCATGGCGAACAAACCAATGCAGAAAGAAGATTACAAGAATTGGCTGAATTGGAAGGGAAGCGCCTCCAAGCTCAGAAGAATATCCAGATGTATCAGGCCCGCATGGCCACTGCATTCAACAAACTCGTAAAAGGACGAGAATTTAAGAAAGGTGACCTTGTCATGGTCAAGAAAAGAGAAGTCATGGCGTCCAACCCAAAAGGAAAGCTAAATCCTAATTGGGAAGGTCCTTATGTGATACATAGGGTCTACGAAGGAGGGGCCTACATGGTCGTTAACCATCGAGGGGAAATCCAATTCTCACCGCTCAACGGTAGACACCTAAAGCTGTATCATGCTGCCCAACCAATATTCCCCGAGTAATCGGGCAAAAAGCTAACCTCTTCCTTGGTCTAGCGGCACTCCGTCCTAACCGAGCTAACCTCTTCCTTGGTCTAGCGGCACTCTGCCCTAACCAAGCTACCCTTTTCCTTGGTCTAGCGGCACTCCGTCCTAACCGAGCTACCTCTTTCTTGGTCAAGCGGCACTCTGCCCTAACCGAGCTACCCTTCTCCTTGGTCTAGCGGCACTCCGCCCTAACCAAGCTACCCTTTTCCTTGGTCTAGCGGCACTCCGTCCTAACCGAGCTACCTCTTCCTTGATCAAGCGGCACTCTGCCCTAACCGAGCTACCCTTCTCCTTGGTCTAGCGGCACTCCGCCCTAACCAAGCTACCCTTCTCCTTGGTCTAGTGGCACTCCGCCCTAACCAAGCTACCTCCTCCTTGGTCTAGCGGCACTCCGCCCTATCCAAGCTACCACTCATCTTGATCTTATGGCATTACGGTCTAACGCCCTCTTAATAAAAAAGAGAGAGAGAAGAAATGAAAGAGAATATAAAAATGGGGTTAAAAAATAAAGATACCCCGCCAGGCTTGTTCAGGCATTCTGAGCAAGAGCAAAAATGGCTAAAACCCAGCTATGGTGAAAACCCGAAAGGGCACTGCAGGCAAAATCGGGTACCCCGCCACGTGAAAATCCGAAAGGGCGCGTGGGCAAAAGCAAGAGGGGACTGGCTCCGGTGAAAACCCGAAAGGGCACTTGGGTCAGTAATGTGGTAATTCCAAAGAAAGCCTCATCTCCCATCATAAACTCCTCGTCGATCGACCGGCACCTCGCCCGATCAATGATTAAAACCGCTCAGTATAGACCCTACGTCTATCCTGATAAAACCCCCATTCACCCTATCCAAAGTGCCACCATGGTGAAGTTCACCGTTGATCGATTGGCACCTTGCCTGATCAATGATGAAACCTATCCGGCTTAGACCGTACGTCTATCCCGATGAAACCTATGAGATCTTTGCGTCGATATAAACCCAATATCGATGATGAAACCAACTATTGATCGATTGGCACATTGCCCGATCAATGATGAAACCCACCCAGTTTAGACCCTACGTCTATCCTGATGAAACCTATGAAATCTTTGCATTGGTATAAACCCAATACCGATGATGAAACCTGCTGTTGATCGATTGGCGCACTGCCTGATCAATGATGAAACCTATCCGGTTTAGACCTTACGTCTATCCCGATGAAACCTATGAAATCTTTGCATTGGTATAAACCCAATACCGATGATGAAACCTGCCGTTGATCGATTGGCACACTGCCCAATCAACGATAAAACCAGCCCGGTATAGACCTTACGTCTATTCTGATGAGATTCATGAGATCCTTGCATTGGTATAAACCCAATACCGATGATGAAACCCACCTTTGATCGATGGGCACCCTGCCCGATCGACAAAGAAACCCGTCCTATTAAACTTGCATGTCTTTCGACGTCCCGCCGTGATGAAACCTACCATTGGTCGATCGGCACACTGCCCGATCAATGATGAAACCCACCCAATCTAGACCTTACGTCTATCCTGATGAAACCTATGAAATCCTTGCATCGGTACAAACCCAATACCGATGATAAGAGCAGCCACCAATGAAGCAGCACATCGCCTGATCCGTGCTGAAGTCCCAATTCAAGAAATATATATATGTATATATATATATATATATATATATATATAAATAATAAAAATGGGGTTAAAAATAGAGATATCCCGTCGGTCTTGTTCATGTTCTCTGAACGAGGGCAAAAAGGGCTCAAACCCAGCTGTGGTGAAAACCCGAAAGGGCACTGCAGGTAAAATCGGGTACCCCGCCACGTGAAAACCCGAAAGGGAGCGTGGGCAAAAGCAAGAGGGGGCTGGCTCCGGTGAAAACCTGAAAGGGCGCTTGGGTCAGTAATGTGGTAATTCGAAGTTCCATGCCAACCGGCACGCGGCCTTTACCTCCCTTTCACTGATGAAACCTTCCGTCGGTCAGTTGGCTCCATTCCCCACCGATGATAAAACCCTTCCGGGGTAGACCTTACGTTTACCCTGATGAAATCTACATACCCTCTTTCAAACGTCCCACCAACAATGAAACCCATCACCATTCTAATAGACCCTACCCAGGCTAGACCCTACGTCTATCCTGATGAAACCTGCATATTTCTCGGCAAAGTCCCACCCGCGATAAAGCCTGCCGGAATAGATGAAACCCTGCCCAGTTTAGACCTTTCGTCTATCCTGATGAAACTTAAACTCTTCCTTGCGTCGATATAAACCCAATATCGATGATGAAACCAGCCATTGATCGACTGGCACATCGCCTGATCAATGATGAAACCCTACCCAGTTTAGACCTTTCACCTTTTCTGATGAAACTTGAACCCTTTGTTTGCATCGATATCAACCTAGTATCGATGATGAAACCAACTATTGATCGACTGGCATTTCGCCCGATCAATGATGAAACCCTATCCAGTTCAGACCCTACGTCTGTCCTGATGAAAATCACATATCCTTTAATTATCCCACCTACTATAACCTCTACCCAGTCTAGACCTCACGTCTATTCTGATGGAACCTCTCCTTTCACACTCCTGCAAATTGTCTCCTTTGCGGCGCACATGGCCAGAAGGATTTTTGCTGCCGCTCACAAAATCCGGTTTAAGCACCTCTTCGGATGCCGTCACGCAGTGGAGCGAGTCCCCCATCCTTTCTCTGAAGGGGTGGACGCTCTCCTGCCAAGTACGAGCCGTTCGCATGAGGGATCGCTAAAACCACTATCCCGCTTCCCGAAGCAATGAAACCACAGGGAAAAGAAGATGGATACATATGAAGCCGGATATTCCTTTTCATTAAAAAAAAGGGGAGTACATAGAGGGCCCCGAGGGGACATTGTATCACAAAAGAAAAGAAAATAAAGAGAAGATAATTCATGGCCGCCGAAAGATATCTTCAAAGGCCAGAAGACCTACATAGGGGGCGGCTCCTAGCTCATGAATGCGCGCTTCCTCCTCCTGAAGCCTCATGGACATGTCCTGGAAAGACATCACCCGTCCCTCCAGCAAAGCCACCTCCTCGGCAGACTGTGGCCGAATAGAAGATAATTGCTAAAGCTCGGCCCTAAGTTCGGTGAGTTCCGCCTCCAGAATGGCTACCCGGTTCTGGACGGCCTCCTCCCGCTGAACAACGCTCTGTAGCTCGGCCTGGCGTTCGTCGAGTGTCAGCATCAGCTTCCCCAGTTCAGATCTGCATTCTGACCTCTGCAACTTCAATGCCGTCAGCTTGTCAACCATGGTCCGTGCTAGGAAATCTCTCCGATGCACGAATTTCAACAGAAGCAAGACCCGCTGAGCCCATAAGTCCAAAGGGCAGCCCATGGCTTGCAGGCCAGCGGTGAAGCGATTGGCAATCTCCTTCAGTTGCAGATATGTCAAGCCAGGTTGGGATTCTACTAACTGGCGTAACATGTCCAGATGCTGCCAGACGAAGCTGTCAGGAGAAGTAAAGCCAAAAGAAGCAGACGTGACGACCTCAAAAGTCACCTCTCCGTCAATATCTGCCCACAATCCAATGTCTGCTTGGGAAGACGAAGAAGGCAAATCTGCTGAAAGAGCTAGCCGGTCCCTCTCTATACTCTCCTGTTGGGTTGAAGACTCCTCCTCGGTTGCTGCCTCGGGAGCTACGGCTTGAACATCCACGGGAGGAGAATCAATAAATAAAGGAGTTATCTCTTCAATGGAGGCTGCACCTTCAGCTACTCTTTCCGATGATGGAGATAAAGGTGCCCTAGACTGTGAAGGCAGAAATCTAGTCTCTATAGCCACTGTGGCAGGGACTGCTGACTCGGGCGCAATTGACATTATGGCAGCTGGTATAAAAGCGGAGCTTCTGGCTGGGTCTACTTCGGCTCTAAACTCTGAGGCCCTGACAGGGATGAAAATCTCTCCTGATGAGCCCAAGTCCAGTGATGTTAAGTCCGTTGAAGATTGTATTCTCACTGGCACGGGGCGAATAACCTCAGAAATTTCCATGCAAGTTGAAGGTAAAGTAGGGATGATGATCGAATCTGCAGATGAGACATCCATGGAGACTGCGGCCGCATCAGAGCTGATAGTGACAGGGTCTGAGGATAAGGCAGAATGATCCTCATCAATGGATGGAAGAAAATAAATAGAACAGCAAGCAAAAAAAATAAATAAAGAAGCTTACCTTTAAAGTGAGGTCTGTACCCTCAAGATGAGACAAAAGAGGAGCAAGCTCCGTAGTTGAAGCAACAAATGGAGGGGTTATGTCGACCTCAGTGTCAAGCCCGGCAAACTCCTCTTGCAATTCCTCCTCAGAAGATAGCATCAACAGTTTAGGAGGCTGAAAGGGCGGAAGGCCTTTCGCTAGCACAGGCAGGGCCTCTGATTTTTGGACTTCCTCCTCGCTGCCACTGAAGGTCACTTCCTCCTCATTATCAGGCACGGTCTCGGAGCTGCCCGAGGATATCTCCACTCTAGCTATGTGCTGCGAGGTCGCCTCTAGAGCATGCCGCGATGCAGACCGGGTGATTATGCGTCTGGCCGGAATAGGGCTCTCTCTTGTTTGAGTCCTTTCACTTTCCTGCGACTGAGACGGCTCTCCCACTGCTAGTGTAGCCCCAGTCGGCTCCCTGACTGCCACCTCAACAAAAGGGGAACTCTGAGGGATATAATGAAAAAGAACAACAGCAAAAGTATAAAGAGAAAAGACGAGAGAGCACATTTACCCTCCTCCTCGCCAGCCGGGGTAGGAGAAGGAGCGGCTGATGAAGGAATATGCTGATCGTAGCCGAAGTTTCTGCTAAAACGGAATGGGTAATAGGGCTCCAAGATGAGCAAGCCTCCCTTCCTGAAGACCAATACACTGGGTCGGATAGCCATAGCCCACCTTACCAGTTCTGGTTCTAATATGGGCCGGGTGGCATTGGCCCCCGAAACCGGATGGACATAAACTTCTACCTCTTCCACTTTGCACTCCCTCTGAGGGTCTACTAAAGGAGCCGAACCTGCTGCTAAGCTCCAGAAGTGAATGCTGCCAGGAGCATCTACAGGCACTTTTGTCAACCTACCCCTTATCTTAAACAGCTGCTCTAAGAAAAGACCGGGTTCGGCACTAGCAAACTCAATCATCCGAGGGAGCAGTGTGTCTGACTGTAAAGTTCTCGGGGCCAGCTCGGGGAAAATGCTGCAAACCCAAGCATTGAAGAAATGAAATGGACCTACAGTCCGTAAGGAACGGGGAACCCGATGTCTATGCAAATCTCCCAGCGATTTGTAAACTAAACACGAAGCCGCCGGGCACAGAGATAGTCTCATCCCCCAGGCCATCTGACAGGCCGGATAGATAGCCTCCGGTCTGATAGTCATCTCATCCCCTTGAGGGAGAGCGAAAGTGCATAGCCAGAAAGTCAAATAAGCTGCACAATGAGTAATGGGGTCAACCCCTGCTGGTTCGGGCCATCTACACCTGCTCGGCGCAGTAAAGCCGGCAATGCTGATTTATAACGAGGGGCCCTGATCTGCTTACTGGGAGTCGGTCCCACGAAGGGAAGTCTGTATACTTCAAGGGACCCCCAAAGAAGTACTGTACCCACTGTCCTACACGGACCCTCAACCTGCTGCTCTTTTCTCGGGGTTGATATCCTTTGGAAGATCCCCTGCTATAGGACAGACAAATGGTCCGATAAGCCTTCATCAAGTACCGATATACGTAGCCAAAAGAATATCTGCCCTCTCCATCAGAGGCGTCCTTTACAAAGTCGTCTAGACAGACCTCTTCATATGGCTCCCCATCTATAGGCAGGCCTGAAAGCTGCGCAAGACTCCAAAGATCGAGAGAAGTCTCACCTTCTGCTGTATAGAACGTATTGAACTGTGGGCAGAACACTTCAAGCATGCCGCAACATAATCCCCGAGAGATGGGATAGCGGAACCTGGAGGCAAATACACTATGATATACCCCAGCTCTAATCAGTAAAGGGGCGTATTCCTTCAAGACAAATTCTGTAAACTCCACTGCTCCTACCCTGAAGAGATGGGCATCCGTCACTTTAGCGTCCCCAAACCAGCCGGCAGCCACCTGATATTTGAATTGAACGGCCAGACAGTTCAGAATGAATGGCTCGTCCCTATAACTGCACTTCACAGGAGCTAGAAAAAGTCCAAAGTTGGGCTTCTCCCGATGGACACGACCGGCTGCATGGTCCCACCTTGCCGGGGTGAACTCTGGAGCCCGGGTCAGCATCTTCTTTTCCGGCTCTAATTCAGAAATGCCCAGCACGGCATTCCAGTCCCTCTGCTCACCCGGGAGATATATAGCTCGGGCTCGATAAACAGAACCTTTCAGGCTGTCTCTGTCAGCAAGTATTGCCGCTTCCACGGACCGAGCAAGCAGGAAATCCCTCATTCCGCCTATGGTGAAGGTCCGGATAAATGGCAGCAGATGACGATCCTTCGGCAGGTCCGGACGGTAGTCAGCAGCCCTTCTGAAATCAATACCCTCTGTGGAAGAATAGACTCCGGAAGACGGCACTGTGTCAGTCTCGGAATCAGAGGATTCATCGACACTAGCAATCTGGTCATAGCCGAAGCTCAGGGTGTACACATTCAGCCAGTTGACTTTAGCCCGAGATATATCCGGCTGAGCCGATGAACTCGCCCCAACAGTCATGGAGGCCGCAGCAGAAGTGCCGGAAGCCATGTCAGCACCTGCAGTCAGAAAAAGACAAGAAAAGAAGCATCAGAAAGATGAATGGGCATGAAACAATTCTCAAAATTTTCGACAGCATCTCCTCTTGTCCGGGGTCTGCCCAAGAAAAATAGGGAGTCACCCACCAAGAGGGAGTGATCCCGAGCATAAAATGGGACTCAATCCCACATAATGAAACCTACCCGAGAATGAATGGGTCGACAAGGGGGAGGCGACAAGGCTCTCGGAGGAGGGGGGAGCTCACCGCTGCCGCCGAGATGAAGAGAGAGAAGGGAGAAGTCAGAAATGAGGGGAAAACCCTCTCGCGGGAGTTAAAAAAGAAGAAGAAAGAGGGGCTTCTCGGTGCGAAGAAAAGCGCGCCGAGAGCCCCCCGTCGGCCGGAAGAAAAAGGGGGCGCGCCGAGAACCCGTCCGCCGAGAAGCCCTCGCCGAGGACACCTGCGCCGAGAAGCCCTCGCCGAGACCGCCGCGCCGAGAAGCTGCTGAAGACATGCGCGCCGAGAAGCCCTGCCGAAGTGGCCGTGCCGACAACAGCCGCGCCGAGAGCGCCATGCCGAGAGGTCCAAGGCAATGCCTCAAAATCCCCGAATGGTGACAATGAAGTCAGAAAATGAAAAAACATGAAAAACATGGAAATGAAAGATGCATATGCAGAATGTTACTACAGCAACATGATCAAGCTGAAGGACAATGTCAAAGATAAAACTGAGGAAGATACCCTCGAATGATGAAAGACACCTGCAGACCCCGTGTCGCTTATTCTGCGCTTACGCCGCCCGTAGATGGGGGGCATTTGTTGACACCTTGAAAATGAACAGAGGTGGAAGCAGAATTGAAAGGGAAGTCAGACCCACAGTGAAAGATCACTGATGAAGCTCGTCAACCATCTACCCGGCCGAAGTCTTTTCAGACTGAGGTTGATGTCCGGTCTTGTCACCGTTCGGCTGACAATGCTGATGAAACATACCCGGTTTTGTCATCGTTCAGATGGCAATACTGATTAAACCCCAGTTTGTTCACTGATGGAACCTCAAGAAGATCTCAACAAAGTCATGTCGCTACTAAAGAGGCCTTATTCGGTCTTGATGGAAATCAATTCAAATAAGAAAGAGAATCCTAAGGCACGTATGAGGCCTAAAGGCACCAGATGGGCCGGCCGTTTGGGCTTCTGAGATTGGCGCCGGGAACTCTCCCACCAAAGCTGGCACGCCGGGAACTTCTCCCATGGATGCAAGGCGCCGAAATCTCCTTGCAATGCAGGGTTCTATATAACCCGTTTCTTCTCCCACAAGAAAGGTGTGGAACAGAAGGGGATCGAGGTCGGGCGATCGATCAAAGAGAAAGAAAAGAGAAGAAGCCTACAGAGAGAGAGAGCCTCCTCTGCTGAAAAAAAGAAAGAGAGAAGAGATCAATCCCAAGGGAAGAAGCTCCAGGTGGGCATCCGGGGAGGGAGAGGAGTCAATGCTCCGCCCTCCCCCATGTTTTCTTTTCTTCTGCTTCATGTAATCGTTCAAGTGTTGTCTTGATTCCTTGGATGTAGCCGAGATATCTCGGCATCTGTTTACCCCCCTTTCTCTCACTCTCTCCCTGTAATCGGTTTGAGTATTGGAACGATGTATCGCCTGGGTTTTCTTACTATGTATCTTCCCTGATGGATGTCGTAAAACGAATAAATATGATGGGCTACAGTTCAAGCCCGATTTTGATTCCTCTGGAGCTCTATTGCCTTTCTTCGTGTTATCTATAGACCAGTAGCACGATGATCCTCTTCCCCAGTGGATTGACGATCCGCCGATTTGCCTTTTTTTTCTCTTCCTTTGCAGCACCATCAGTGCTTATCTCAGAGCCCAGGACAGACTATCCCTTGGCTTCTGGGATGATGCCGTGCTATGCAATGATCGAAGCTTGTGAGACCCCGGAGTTCTAAGTGTATGTGCTTTGTCCGTTGGCGTCATCGAAGTCGCCTCTGGGTCCAGAGACAATCATCTTTTGGCTCCCAGGGCGATGAATGACCATATCAAGGTTGTCCCCAGGGTCCTGCGTGATAATGGCGATAGACAGGGGCATCCAGACCTCGGCCTCCCTAGATCCCTCCTGAACCCTGATACCTCTATGAAGCCCAAACCTAATCCAGCTCAGGGTCGACCCCTTGATCAGTTTCGATCCTATAAAGCCTATTTGCTTCGGCCTCGATCATCATTAAACCCAAAATAGAGTGCCGTAAAACCCTAAACCCATCTCGGTGCCCTCATCCATCTCGGTCCCGTAAACAGTAAAGCAAGTGAATAGCCCTCGGCGCGAGTCTTCCCGCGCCGATAACCCCACCTCGCCTGCGCCGAGAGCTCCCCTTTGCCAGTTCCCGGCGCCCCCCCACAAAGCAGCCTTCCCGGCGCGAAGCTTCATGCGCCGAGAACCCCCGCCTGTGTTTGCTTCCCGGCGCGCCGAGTAGTATCCTATGAAGGACCCTTCCCGGCGCGATGGTTTTGGCGCCGGGAACCACCCTTTTCCAAGCCAAGGGCCCCCTTAAGCCGTGAGCCCTCCATCTCTTGAACCTTGGACGAAAATCCTTGCTATCATTGAAGAAACCCCACAGATACCCTTGTGAACTGCTCAGTATACCCTACATTCTATCAAGAATGCCTTGAGTCATCACATGCACTTCAGGGGCGACAATTAGTGGGAACGACTCCCCTTTTTCCACGTGGTTTCCCGAACTCGATCGGCTCTTATAACCTTAAGGACCAAGGAAGCTCTGCCACTGCATAAGCTTCTACGGTCTCAAAAGGAATATCAAGATAGTGCTGCAAGCACATACAGGCGTCAGGGGCCCTATACCCCTCTGTTTTTGGCTTTCACCCCGGCATTCGTGGGTGATCGTCTATCATTCTCTGACAAATATCAAGTCCAGGGGAGGTGCTGTCAAAATTCTCCCAAGATGACAGAGATGACATGAAACCTATCCCCAGGACCTTATCTATCAATGGTGACAGAGGCTCCCTATACTTCATTGTTCCCCTCCCAAACTTTTCTATGTTCCTGACCTTCCTTGGGAACCTACACCGAAATAGGTTGAAGTCCAGTGAATTGAGCCTTTTTGACTCCTTATGGCCCATTTGCTTCAACCCGATTATCATGAAACCCCAAAACAGAGTACCGTAAGCTCTGTTCCTATCCCGGCGCCCTCACACCTCTCGGCCCCGCTTACAGGGAACTGGATGAACAGCTCTCGGCGCCACTTTTCAGGCGCCGAGAACCATCTTGACCTCCTCCCCTGCGCGCCGGGAGCCCCTGCACCTTGGCCGCGCCAAGAACCGGCTTGGTCTTCTCCCCTGCGCGCCGGGATCCCCCCCTTGGCATCTTCATGCGCCGAGAGCCTAACCCACTGGCATCTTATGGCGCCGAGGACCTAACCCCTCCTTGGCATCGCATGGCGCCGAGAACGCTACCCTCCTTCATGCAGAATGACATTAACACCAACTTCCCGGCACCTCAAACAGTACCTCACGAAGAACCCTTCCCGGCACGGTGGTTTTCGCGCTGGGAACCTACATGCACACCCAACCTGCCCCTAGGAGCCTACTCCTCCATACAATTGAACCCCCCGTCACTTTAATCAAGCCAATCCAGGGACGCCCATGAGTCATCATATCTGGCCCGGGGATAAATTTAAAAGGAAGTTAGACTCCCTTATGCTCCGATATCCTATATCGGACTTATGAACAACCCCTTTTGCTCGCGAGGATTCTGTCACTGCATGAGTCCCGCCGGCTTTCCACAAAGGGAAAATCATACATTGCCCTATAGCCCATATATACGAGTCGGGAGGTTGGACCTCTCTCTTTCTCTCGACTTTCATCCCGACACTCCGTGGGTGATAGCCCATTTCCCTCTCGGCATAACCCAGATTAAGAGGAAATGTTGTCGAATATTGATCGATGCTTTAAACCTACATCATGGTCGTGGCTCACCTCGACCGTGATTGATATTTTCCATCTCCTAGTTCCCCCCTAAGCATAATTGTTTTGAACCGTCGATTCAACGATATAGTCCGTTTCTGTGGTTGATGTTATTATCTTACCCGCCTCCCTGGCCCTGGTATGAAGTTTAAAATTAAGCATGTGAACATCTGTTCACCTTATGAGGCCTCCTATTCGGCGTTTAATCAAGGGTTGTCCTTCCTTGGAAGGGCGTAATTAACGTCATAGCCTTTATGGTATGGCGGACTTCTGGTCCCGACTCGGACTTCACAATCGACTGACCAAGTCAAGTCGAGCGCACAATGAAATCGTCACGCATGTGATTGGCACGCCAATAAATCAAATAATAATCAAAAAATAAATAAATGAAATAAATAAGAATCCGCGTTCCCACAATCGTCTGTCTGCATTAGAGTCTTATGGAGTCCATACATTGCACAGCATTCATAAGTCTATACATCGCGATGTTTTACACTAAGTACATACTGTAGACACGCCAAAATTGACGCTATGTTGATCAAATCTCATGTCACTATGTTGACGCCCCAAAGTGAACTTCAATACATTCATAATATGAAGTTTTTCTTTTTTTTGTGTGTTTTTTGATTTGTTCTTGCATTTTTGTGATTCGCGACCTGAAGAAGGGCGTGTTTTAAATAGCGACCTTATCTAGGGCGTGTTCAAAAGAAAGGACGACCAAATATCAAGGCGTCAATTCCTGGTATTATCCGGTTTCAAAATAAATTCAAAATAAGTTCAAATTATTGATTAACGTCCTTCCTCAGGGCGTGGTTTCAATTAACGCCTTCATCTCAGGCGTTTTCTCATAATTTTCAAATGAAGTAAGTTTTATTGCCAAAATTAAATCCAAGAAGTGACGCCCTTGATAGTGGTCGTGTTTTGAGTAGCGTCTTGATGTAGGTCGTCAATTCAAGATTTGACGCCCTTCTGAAGGTCGTGTTTTCCCTTTCGTGTCCTGCTTAAACTCCTCTTTCCCGAAGAGTTTCCTACCTCCGTTAAGTCACCTTGCTCGATCTGGGAACTAGAGTCCTTGCCTCCGTTGATCATTGCCCAATCTTATCCTTCCGAGTTTGAGTTTATCATTGATCTAAACCCTATATATGGTGGCTTTGATCGACCTCGCGCGAGGTTAGCAAGAGAAGGCAGAGATTACCAGATCAGCAAGCCGAGCAGCAGAGAGGTTAGAGAAAAATAGAGGTTAGCATGTTAGATAGCAGAGCTTGGTTAGAAGCAGGGTAGAGAAGTCAGCAGGTTAGCATTAGCAGAACAGAACCATCTTCCTCCTGCTGCTGATCTCTTTCTAAGGGCTTGCCTCTGCTTCCTTGCTGCTTCCTCTTCTTCCTGCTACGGTTTCCTCTTTACTGTTTTACAGGAACAGCAGGGGCCTTCTTTCTATCTTTTTCTGTCTTCGTTTGCTTTGTTGCATCATCATATTCATATCATCTCTGTCGCACAGTTTCCTTTGCATTAGTTTTATCACACATCTCCTCCCTCCCTAATTCTTCTTAGGGGTTTTAAAAACAAAAAAAATAAGGTGCGCATGTTTTTATCCTTTTCATCATATTTTCTATTTGAGAGTTGATACTATACACTTTTGGCTGATCCCCTTCTCTTGGCTTGTTTTATTGTCTTTTTTTGCAAGGGTAATCAATAAAGAAAAACCCCCCTTCATCGGCCGGCCGGTTGAAGGAGGAGGAGGAATTCACAATCCATCCCGCGTTCTATTTTCCACCAGGTATTCGCGATCTTCTTTGTTTCTTCTTGAGGTAACCCCTCTGGCGATCACCCTCCTTAGTAGCACCACGTGCTTCTTTTCCTTATTATTATATCATCTCCCCCTTTATTTTTGTTATGCTTTCTCATATTTAAATTTCTTCTTCATGTGTGAATTTATCACAATCTACAAATTGGCGATCACGGTGGGACCTCCACTGTTTTTCTTTTGATTACCATCTCCTACTGGCACCCACGTGTGCCCTTTCCTATTGGCACCCACGTGTGCCCTTTCCCCTTCGGCACCCACGTGTGCCCTTTCCCCTCGGTACCCACGGTACCCCTCCTCTTGTGCCCCACGGGCACTCTCCCTTGTGCACCCTGCACACTCCCCGGGATCAGCCAGTTTGTGATTGCATATTTCCTGAATTCACGCCTCAAACAGAGGCACCTTTTCTTTTAACGCCTTCCTCCAGGGCGTGTTATTACTGTGTTACGTCTTCTGTCAAGACGTCTTTCATCATTTTACTGCTTTTATCACGCTACCTGTGAATTCACGCCCTGCCTAGGGCGTTCTTTTATTGCATAGCGCCTCACCTCAAGGCGCTTTTTCAGATTTGACGCCCTCACTCGGAGGCGTCCTTTTCATATTTAGCGCCTCAACCAGAGGCGTGTCTTTGTTTCTCGCTGCTGGCTCATGGCCTCTCGCAGTGATTCACGACAGTGACCCTGTCGTTGCTTTGGTTGATAGCGACCTGCCCCAGGTCGTCTCTTTCCTGCGTTTTACAGAAGCTGCTTCCTGTTGCTGTCTGTGATAGTTTGTTTGGTTATTACATTGCTTGCCTATATTGCTGTGATCTTATCATCTTATTTTGTATATTATGGCATTTGGTTGAGAGACCTCCTCTCTCTACACTAGGATTCCACACACCTCTCTTGGAATCGGGACGACCCTCCATTGAGCATTCCGTCTCTTTGGACCGGAAATCCCTTTTCCAAGACCTCCGTAAGTCCCCGCACCCGTGGATTCCCTCACGGACGCCGGGCTGGTTGTACCCTTGAAGTACCCGGAGTATAGAGAACCTATCGGTAGTGAGGAGAGAGAAAGAATCTAGTTGACCCGGAGGTTACACTTGGATCAACTAGGTTTCACATTGCAAACAGAAGTGAACTATTCAACAATTTAATCCACTCTAATCTCAAGCATAACACTAAAATCTTGCGTTCATCTCAACTTGGTTGCATACACTTGTTTGGATTGATTTGTTTAGACTTGTTTGGATTGAGTGGTTGTTTGTTTGATAGTTCCTTTATAAAGTTGTCTCTCCTCTTAAACATGAAACTCCGTCCAGGAAAAATCATCAACATGGCAGGCTACGGATATTCTTATGATGATGAGGATGAGAATGTTTTTGGTCAATATGAAACTCCCCTCCAGGATTCCATCTATTATGAGGGAAATTACCCTCCTCCTCAGTCCCATCATCCTCACATCCATGTGGTTGATACCACTCCTCAAGAGGTTGTGCCCTCTTCCCAAACTTTACCCTCCAACACCCCGGGGAATTCTTCTCCATCCCTCAATGTCACGGATTTAATTAATGCTTTATCTTAGTTAGACGATTCCCAGCGGCAGGCTATTCAGGCCACTTTGAAAGGGAAGTCTGTTCCCTCTTCATCCTCCAATCCCCCTCCGGCCGAGAGTGGCCATCACCTCACTAATGACCAGGCGGTCTTGCACAAACCTCCTCTCGTCCACCAACGCCCGGTGCGGCCATGCCGGCCCAACAGGCGAGCTATTCAGCGGTTAGGCCTCAGTTCCAACCTCCCCGAATTCTGCGGACACCTATACCACATTCTTTTATTCAAAATCCGGCCCCAGTCGAGTCCGACACTAATATGCTATTACTCCAGAAATTGGCCAGCATGGAGGAGCAACTAAAGAAGGTCACCACGGCTAAGAATGCCCCGGAAATTTCGCTCCCTACATTGCCCGTCTTCCACTTACCACCATCTGAAATGCCGAACTTCCGACGATATAATGGGACTGGTAATCCTTTTATTCATTTGAAGGACTTCAGGTACGAGACCTCCTTCTGGCAAGACAACAAGGCCTCTTTGGCCTATTTATTCAGGAGATCTCTGGAGGGGCCAGCCCTTGAATGGTTTTATTCACTGGATTCCGCTGATGCCGGCGACTTCGATATTGTTCAAAGGAAGTTCTTGCAAAAATACAGAGACCGGGTCGGACCATCCCTTTCGCTCACAGATCTGGTCGCAGAAAAGATGAAGCCCGAGGTGGACTTCATAATGTTTGCTGATAGATGGCGGTCTATGGCCGAAAAGTTGAAAGATACACTGTCTGAACCGGAACAAGTCAAGATGATAATTTCCAATGCCACTCCTCAGTTCCGGCACATACTGGCCATGAACCGGTTAACCACCATGGAGGAGCTCTATGAGAGAGCTCGTTATATCCAGACGCAGATGAAGGATTCGCCCATTATGGGCATGTTTGAGCCGAAGCCACGGCTATTCAAGAAAATCACAACTGTCAACAACAGCGGGCCCACGACAGAGGGCACTATTGCAAATGAGCAGGTTGGCGTAGTTGGCCACCCACATCAAGCTAACCCACGTCCTAACCTTCCTCCACCACAAAGCCCCCATTTCAACTCCACTCCACAATGCCCATTCGCACCCCAACATTCCTTTGCTTCACCGCCAAACCAAGCGCTCCGCGCTAACCCTCCAGCTCCGCAACAGTACCACCAGGTACCACCACCTACCAACTATGGCCAACAACAACAACAGAGACCACCACTTGGCCCCAAAAGGGACCACTACCCTCCATTACCAGAAAGTCTCCCGGATATTTTCAATGCCTTAATGGCCGCCAATTTGCTCATATTGCCAAGGGAAAGAACAGCGTGGCCCGCTAATGTTGACACATCCCGTTACTGCGCTTTCCATCGTGCACCTGGTCATAACCTGGATCATTGCTTCCACTTCAGAGATTACATTTATGATCTAAATGACCAGGGTGACATCAATTGGGACGAAATGAGGCAATTCATCGCCACCATGAAAGAAAGAAGGTCTCCTCGACAGCAACAGGCTCAGCAGCCACAACAACCAGCTCCACAGCAGCAACAACAAGCTCCAGCACCTCAGCACGATATGGGGATCGTCCACAATCCACTGCCGGAGCACCCGCCAAACCAGCACGTAAACCCTGTCACGTCTCTCTACGAGGTGGAGAGAGGGCAGAGATGGCATGAAGAAAACGCCTCTGTCGGGGCACTTTACCATAATCAAAATCAACCTCCGCGCCTCTTGCGCACCCCTTCTTCTCCTACCCCTCAAGTGGGCCGATCTCTTCTGCGCCCCGATAATTCACCACCTATCACCAATTCTCCAACCTTGCTGGTTCGCCCCCTTCTTACACGCTTACCACCTCCACAGCCTAGGCCACAACAGAACCCATCCACCACCAACCCTTCGCCATTGCCATCTAGGCCACTCCTCATCCGCCCATCGCCAACGCCCACTGCACCCGCCACCACTACTCCTTTACCGGCAAGGATCTCCCCACCATCGGTTCCGCCACCTTTCGTACCTAGAACTCTTCTCATTCCACCCCCCACCAATTCCCCCCGCATTCGGGTATCCCTTTTTACTCCTACGCCTCCTACCAGGGCACCAACACCCCCTACGGGGATTCCCTCCGCGGGAACTCCCACTCCGCCACTTCTTAACACCAACTCACCTTCTTCTTCTTCTAATCCTCCTCCCACACTTGCCCCGACAGAGGCACGTCAAGGCGTGGCACCGCTCCGCAGTGGACGGATGTTCCACCGTATTTTTCCACAGAGAGAGTTAGAGCCCGTGCAGGGGCCGTAAGAACAAGAGTCAGTGCCAGGAACTCAGTATGATCTGCTAAAGCACTTGGACCGAACACCAGTAAGGATTTCAATCCTGGAACTAATTAAAAGGTCCACCACTCATCAGCTAGCTTTGAAAGAATATCTGCAAAAGGTGATGGTCAATGAGGACATTCCAGTTGAGCAGATAGTCACGGTTTTAATGCCCGCTAGCAGTCAGCCGGCAATTACTTTCCATGAACATGAACTGGCGCCACTCCCAGCAAGAAAGTACGCTATATGCATCACAGTTGACATTAATAAGGTGGCTGTTAAGTAATGTCTGGTGGACACTGGGGCATCCATCAATGTCTTGCCACCTAGCACCTTGAAGTTGTGTGGCATTCCGAAAAGCCAAATTCGGCTGTCTACTATCACAGTCACTGCATATGATAACACGAAGAAACCTCCTCTAGGCATGATTACGTTAAAAGTAAGTTTGGGTCCTACCGCCATCACAGCAGATTTTCACATTCTGGATATGGACCCGACATTTAATGGCATTCTGGGACGCCCCTACATTCAGCAACTCGATGCGGTGCCCTCCACAAATCACCAATGCCTTAAATTCCCACACAAGGGCCGCATTATTAAAGTTACCAGTATGCCAATTTTGCCAGAGGAAGATATTCATGTGGCTTCATCAGTTCCATCTATGTGGCCGGCCAACAAGCCACTATTATCTGTGCTGGACGTCCCTTGTCCACGACCAATGCCAGAAAAAGTCACAACAGTTTCTATGACACCCCTGCCTCCCAAGGGGAAAAAGAAGAAAACAATGATGAACACCTTTGGCTGGAACATCTTAATGAAAATGGGGTATCAAAATGGCAAAGGTCTGGGTGCCAACTGTCAAGGCAGGATTAGGCCTGTTAAACCTCAGAAGCTGATTACACGAGGTGGCCTAGGTTACAAAGGGCCAGGCAAAAAAAAAGATGAACCATGGGCATTTATGACATCTACGTTAAAAACAGATCGCCAACCGCTCACTTGGACATTAAAGACACATTTTGTCACGGGTGGCTTTCAAAATAATGAGCAAACTACCATAATCACTTCCATATTAGACTGTCAGGATGTTCATGCTAGACAGTTTGCTCGTCATATTGCCCCGTTGGCCACATACAATGCCCTGGAGTCCTTAAGGCCTGACAAAAGAAGAAAAATGGATGATCCAGAATGTGACTGGTACAGGTGGTTCGATATGCAGGATATTACTATTTCTTTGAGCCGCCTCTTCATGCCGACTGACCCGGAATGGCCGCCACTTATTCATGAATTGATTGAGATGCCAGCTGCAATTACAGATAAGAGGCAGCTGCTGAGTGACTACACTAAGACTGGAGTGCCAGATGTTCCGTTTGAAGAAGGCTTCACCGTGGACAGGCTGTGGGCCGGCCTCTTTTCTCTCACTTCCATGCATCCATCTGTGCTTGCTTCTCTATATTCTCATCGGTTTGGTCGCGTGCCAAGACCACCTCCGATTATAATCAATTTATCTCCAGATTCAATCCAAGTTTCTCTCACAATTCCTTCTTCGCTCCTCAAGCGATTTTCTAAACTCTCCATCACGCCCCCTCGCGGGCCATCACTGATTCAATCTTTCTCTGATCTGGCAATTTCCACTCCTCCTGCTATTCTCCCTTCACACTGCTTTCTTCTTGAAACGGAAAATAAAAATAAAGAAAAAGACAAAAATGAAAAAAAAAATGCCAAATTCCCAAATTTCCAATCCTCCATTTCTGTTGAGGAGACCTCCTATTTCTCTTCTGAGTGCGTCCTGACCCAGGGGCCGCTCCTTCAGGATTCATTGCTAAATCTTTTCTCCCCCTCTGGTGAGGGGACTTCCTCTGTATTACCTCCTGTATCCACTTTTTCACCTCCTTTATTTTCTTTTTCCAGTCAAGCTAGTTGTTCTTCTTCTTCTAATAAAATTCATGGGGTATATTCTTATAAGAAATCCAAGGGTAAGCAGATTCCTCGTAGGTTTCTGTTGGAGTTAGCTATCAGATGCCAGACTTGTTTAGCTCTTCCTGAATTTATAGCGGATCCAATCATCCTGCCAGAGTTAGAATATGAGGAGGCTATTGTTTCTTATGAGGGTTTGGGTGTCTATGAAATTATGAATGATGAAGACCCTATTGAAGAGGGGGATGAGAGTTATGAAGAATATGATGACGAGGCTGATGCTTTTGCTAGTGGCATAAGACGATTTGACGAACCGTCAGCCTCTGTAGAAGAGCCTACCAAAGAAATTAATTTGGGTACCGAGGAAGACCCTAGGATTGTCCTCATAAGTAAGAATTTACCGCCCTCCGAAGAGGAGGCGCTCATTTTGGTCCTGCAAGAATACAAGGACACGTTCGCATGGAGTTATGAAGATATGCCTGGATTAGATCCTACGCTCGTTGAACACCGCCTTACACTTAAGCCAGGGTCTGTGCCGTGATTAGGTGTATTTTTATCATTTAATTCATGAGTATATGCATTTTTATGAGCTTAATTGATATTAAATATACACTTCTCACACTTATTGTTGATTTTGTATCAAATGTTTAATTTTTTGAAATTAAATAAATTTTTATGATAATTTTTATGTATTTATGCAGGCACGTAGTTCGAGGAAAGCTCCAAGAAAAAGAAAAAAAAGAATAACAATATATATGTTCAACTGGGCCAAAAGCCCGGAAACTTGTTCAAAAAGATAAGAAAAAAATTAGAAAAAAAAATAAAATTATTTGATATTTTTTTAGATTTTTCTAACTATTTCTATCCTATATATATATATAGATATATATATATATTATATATATAATAATAATAAAAAATATAAAAAAATATATTCAAAACCCCCCGCCCCGCCTTCCGCCTTCGCCGCCTGGCACGGGCGACGAGGGCGGGCGAAGGTGGGCGAGGGGGGGGGGGCTCGTGGCACGCGGGCCGGCGAAGGCGGAGGCGGGCTTCGTGTCGACACGAGGCCGGGCGCGCGGGGCCGGACACGCGGCAGGCGGGCGCGGGCGCGGGCGCGTGCGCCCGCGTGCTTCACGCGTGCGACACGCGGCGGCGGCCAGACGGGCGGGCGCACGGCGGGCCCACAGGGCGGGCGGCCTAACCGGTCGGCGGTCGGCGCGTTGCGCCCGCAGAGAGAGTAAGAGAGAAAGAGGAGAAGAAAGGGCCATAAAAATTCCAAAAATTCAGAAAAATCCGAAAAAAATGGCAAAGTGGGCAGAACCTACCTGCCTACCATTTTAGGCTAAAATTGGGTACACTTGTTTGTATTGATGGAGTGTTTTTTGTAACCCCTATATAAAGGGTGCATTGGTCTTGAATGAAGGGAGTTAGTTAGTGAGTAGAGTTAGTTAGTGAGTGATAGAAGATGGCAAGAAGGTTGAGTAGGGGGAGAGCTAGCTTGGGTCACTTGTAATGTAAGTTGTTCTTTGCATTTCTGAAGTTGTTGAGTGCATCAAGTTGTATTTTCCAAGCTTTTGAAGTCAAAGTTGTAAGTTGTTCTTATTTCAATAAAAGTTTCATTTTTGAATTCAGCCTGTTCTTAGCCTTATTTCGCATGGTTGTAATCTTTATTTCAATTTGCTTTCTTCACAAAAGTTGTTTATTTTCAAGTGCTCTTCAACTTCTCTGTTGATCATTTCTTCAAATTCTTCCTACTTCATAGAGTTCTGGTCCGTTTTCTTAAGTGCTATTTTAGGTGTTTACTGTTCATCCGTGGTGAGACATTCTAGTTTTATTATGTTTTGAAGCCTTTCTAGACCTCTTTTTAATCTGAGTTCTTCATCAACTTTGTTTCTCTCTTATAGATATCCATTTCATTCTTCTACCACCTTGTCTAATTCTGTATATTTTTAGAGTTAGAATTAATTTTTCAAAGTGCTATTTTTCTGTCAGTTACTATTCACCAGCAGGGATAGATCTTACTTTTTCAGTGCCTTCCTCTTATTTTCTGTCTCTGTGTTCTTAATCAAAGTTCTTCCTTTTTCAATTCTCTACAACTTTCATGTTTTACACTTCTTCTAATTCTGTCCAGATTTGAAGTTATGCTTTTTCTTCCAATCCCTATTTTTACTTGAATTCTATTATGATTTCAAACTTAAGTTTTCAAACTTGTTAAATCCAACTCTTGTCTTCATAAGTTCTTCAATCATACCCAAAGCGGTGATCATTCTTCTGCAAATCCTCTCACGGCATCGACTTCCTAGGCGGAGCGATCTTCATCAAAGGCTCGGCATGGAAACGACGGCGTTCTTCTTTATTTCTTTCACTTACCTTTTGTTGTTTGAAGTTGCACTTTAATTCCATTTAGTTGTAATCGCACTCAAAACCCAACACTTGATTTTTCAAAACACAAGAATATTTTCCAACTAAGAAAAATAACCAAATTCCTTCCCCGTGGGATCGACCCGTACTTACCATTATACTCATATTTTCAAATCCATAAGTGAGTGAGTGCGGTTATAAATATTTGAAATTTGTGTGGCACGGTAATTTTAACAACGATTGTCGAGGCGACACCAAATTTTTGACGCCGTTGTCGGGGTGTGAATTATGATGATAGTTGGATATTCTTGTGTTTGGTGTATATATGTGAATATTCATTTTGCTCTTTTTACTTGTGCAGGACAAAGAAAAAAATTTGAAAATCAAAGAAAGTGGAAGATCGAACCTAAAATTCCAAGGATATGAAACGTCGTTAAATAGCCCGGAAGCATTTCTAAAGGGCTGAAATCAAGAAACAGGTTCTATCTTTTCACTTTCTGAAAAATCTTTACAAAAATCTAAAAATTTCTTGAAAACTCTATAAAAATCATAAAACAATCAAAACAAAAGAATTTTTTTTTGTGCTGGTTAGATAGGTTCATTAACTAAAAAATGAAAAAAAATACTTGCACCAAAATCTAAAAAAAAAATTCATTTCCAGATTAGAAACCACACAACATGTTCTAGGTCATGCATCATTTAGCATAGAAGTTTTCTTTGTTCAATTCCTGTCAATTGCATATTGAAGATTGCGAGGGGCAAGGTACGTTCTACTCACCATATTCTGGCATTCATTTTGCATAAAGAACCCCTTGTTTGAAATTGTGGTGTGCATTTTCATTTCAAAATACTTTAAGGGCAACACCCCTAATAAGATAAGGTGGGGATTTCATCACCCTTCCTTAGCCCACAAACCACATTTCTCTTGCATCTTCGCATGACCTCCGCCATAAATAAAAGTCAGTAAACGTTGGCCCTAGGATCACACTGTGATTCTTGTGTTATTTAGGTTTATCCTCATATGAAAACCGGTGCCTAAGGTAAGACGGTCGGACAGCAAACGCTTTAAGCGGGTTAGTGGTTTGGCATAATAAGGTCCCTACGAAAGTAGGGGGAACCTCCCACTTCCCCACCCCTTACCTGGCTGGTGGTCATATTGAGGGTAAACTTAAGTCTCACGTTAATCATTTTGTGAAACCCTATTTATAGGTCCAGGTCACATCTAGGTCATTAGGGTCATTTGTGTGCTAACTTGTTTATTTTTGCATAAAAAAAACAATAAAATCAAAACATAAAAAAAAAATTCATTGAAAAATCATCACTCTTTCTTGGGTCTTTTTCATTTCCATATCTAATTTTGTTCAGGCCCAATAATAGATTCTTTGATGTTTAATTATGCGGGCTATGTGAATTCCAACTCTCCATTTACCCCTTATCAACAAACTCCTTCACTCTTCCACAATGGGGTTCATAATTCATCTTTCACCCAAGAGCCATATCAATGGTCATCGAATTTTTCCACCTCTGTCTCCTACACAAACCCAAATAATCAATGGGAAAATCAACAATTTTCTTCTTGGGAACCATACCAAGACCCCATTCAACGTCCTTCAAATCCACACTTTGCAGATTGGGATTCATATTCCAATGATCCTTACAATCAAGTTTATTCTTATGATCAACCCTATTATGGAGGGCAACCAATACACCCTCCTGATTTTCAGACTGAGTGCCCTTCAAATTACTATCCATCACAATCTGACTCTCAGCCCACTTATCTATCTCCTCTATACACAGATTTACATAAGGAGGAGATGTTTGATAAATTGACACGGCTCTTCCAGACTCAACAACAAGTCTTTCAGGAACAACTGCAAAACTTTGAGGCCCAAGTGAGTAGGATTGCTAAAAACATCATAGAAACGGAAGTGGATCCAATGCCTAACAACTCCACAAGTCTTGAGGACCAACTTCTTGGATGTTATAATGATAAAAGTCTATATGCTCAACCTATGATCCCACAATCTACCACTCATATCACTGTTGATTTTGAGGGAATCATGGAAGAGTCTTATGCGGAGGACGTAACGGAAGAGCAGCCTGAGGAGCCTAAACCCCATTCCATTTGTGAAGAGGATTATGATGATCTTGAGTCGTCGGGAGGAGAAGAAGGGAATGATGAAAATCATATTTGGGCCAAAACCTCTGATGACCATTATGACCCAGCCCAACAGACAAATCATTACTATTCATCTCTTCCACCCACACCTAATGCCTCTGATGATCAATTCATTCAGTTACTTCTCCATAGTCAATCCCTCCAACAGCAAATCAATAGACTTACTGAGGAAGTCAAAATCATGGAGGGAAATCAATTCTTTGATTACTCTGAACCTAATCCTCATCAAGTCCTTCCCACTGACTATGATCACTCTATGATTCCCCAAGAGCATTACCCTCTGATTAATCTTAATTTAGAAGATGAAGGAATTATGGAGAGATCTTGTCAAAACGATTTGAATGAGGAACCTAGACAATTTGAGGAGATTGAAGAATTTGATGACAATGAAATTCATGACGGTGATGAATTGATGAATGATCATATTCCCCCTCCTACAAAGGAATTTGAGGAGCCAGTGCTTGCTTGTCAACATGAGGGAAATGCAAGAGAGGTGGATGATCTTCAGTTAGGGGGAGAGGATGAATATATTGAACCTCATCACAAGTCTCAACCCGATCATGATGACCTTCTCTTTGAAGATGTGAATGGAGAAGAAGTGGAGATGGGACATGACTTTGATAAAATTATCTTTGAAGATGGGAAGGAAGAAGAAGTGAAGATGGATCTAGAATTGAATATTTATTGGAATAATGAATTTGGGGTAAATGAGGAATTGAATGATTCGAGTATGCCGCATGATACTTTTAATCTAGAGGAGTAGGTAGAGCTTGTGCCACTTCTGGACCATGGTGATTCTTTTCAAACTCTCCCAACTCATTGGTCCACCCTGGCTCTACATGCTGATTTATCTGATCCTAAGGAATCTCAGGAGGAATATTTCATACTTCATGATATGATTTTTCCCAATGTGCCTCCTCTATTCTTTCCTCGGGATAATACTTTTGAGCTACCTCCATCTCAATCTCTCTCTCGCCCTTGCATTCACCAACCACATTCATTTTCTTCAGGGCATGAAAAAGTAAATTTTGGTAAGGACAAAATTCTTTGGTGGCTCATTTTAAAATCAACTTGTTGGTTATTGAGCTATATTGCGTCTGGCTAAAGATGTTAAATTTAGCGCTTTTTGGGAGGCAGCCCAACGTTTTCACAGTTTGGTGTGCAAATAAATGGCTTCTTGGGAGGCCACCCACGGTTTTTGTGATTTGATGTTTTGTTTTAGTGTGTTTCTTTTACAGTTCTCAGGCCACAACGCAATGAAGCTCTCATCACTTCGCCCGACCCATCAGGTTGTATCCTTCCATCCCAACTATATTATCTCTTTACATGTCCTCTGATCTTTCTACTGTTTATGCCATTGAGGACAATGTCATTTAAGTTGGGGGGGAGATAAATTTCAAAAGTTTCAAAAATTTTCAACAAAAAATTTTTTCTTGCTTTCTTGAATTGTCATGTTTAACAACCGTTTTTCCCCGCATTAATGATTCTTGATTCATGTCACATGAAACGTGATTCTGACTAGAAACAACTGGGAAAAGGATGCTGGATAATTTATTTACTCTAGCCATGGAAAATTGATTTAAAGAATCTCTTTAAAGTTCAGATGCACTTTCAAAAAAAATGAAATCACGATGCACGCTAATGAAACAAGAAGGACAAGCCTTCTGCTATTTTCGATATACTGTCTGATATTCTGCACTTTTGAACAAGAGATTTGTTATAAGCTTTCTGCCATAGAAAAGTATGAGAAAAAAATAAAACACCATGAAAAATGCTCCGATTCTGAGTAACCGGGCCTACTTCACTTAAGACGTGTTGAGGTTCGCGTCAAAAGGAAAAGGGAACTTGGATCTGTGGAACCGGGCCTACTTCACCTAAGACGTGTTGAGGTTCGTGTAAAACAGTGAAGGGTAGTGCAGCATCATGTGTGTAAAGAAAAAAAGAAAAAAAAAGAAAAGAAAAAAAATAAAAATATATATAGATAGTGATCCCAAAAGGGACATATCAATAAGGCAGACAAAAAGCTAGTGTGCATTGAACGCTCTAAGTAAGAAGTGCAGAATTGAAAGGCATTTGTTCAGAATAGCAAGTGGAGGATGCAATTGTCTTCACTGTGGACTTAGCATTACACATGCACAAGTGCTACTGAATTTTGATTAGATTCTTGATCATGTACCTGAATTTCTGACATAACGCTAATATGTGATAATTACTCCAGATTCCTGATCTTTAGTTGACTCTATGAAAGATGAACTAGAAATGAGGCATGGATATCTTTTAACTCTTGTTGGTCCTGAATTTTTCATTAATTGCATTGCTAAGGGACTAGCAATGAGTAAGTTGGGGGGGTGTGATTAGGTGTATTTTTATCATTTAATTCATGAGTATATGCATTTTTATGAGCTTAATTGATATTAAATATACACTTCTCACACTTATTGTTGATTTTGTATCAAATGTTTAATTTTTTGAAATTAAATAAATTTTTATGATAATTTTTATGTATTTATGCAGGCACGTAGTTCGAGGAAAGCTCCAAAAAAAAGAAAAAAAAGAATAACAATATATATGTTCAACTGGGCCAAAAGCCCGGAAACTTGTTCAAAAAGATAAGAAAAAAATTAGAAAAAAAAATAAAATTATTTGATATTTTTTTAGATTTTTCTAACTATTTCTATCATATATATATATATAGATATATATATATATATTATATATATAATAATAATAATAAAATATAAAAAAATATATTCAAAACCCCCCGCCCCGCCTTCCCGCCTTCACCGCCCGGCACGGGCGACGAGGGCGGGCGAAGGTGGGCGAGGGGGGGGGCTAGTGGCACGCGGGCCGGCGAAGGCGGAGGCGGGCTTCGTGTCGACACGAGGCCGGGCGTGCGGGGCCGGACACGCGGTAGGCGGGCACGGGCGCGTGCGCCCGCGTGCTTCACGCGTGCGACACGCGGCGGCGGCCAGACGGGCGGGCGCACGGCGGGCCCACAGGGCGGGCGGCCTAACCGGTCGGCGGTCGGCGCGTTGCGCCCGCAGAGAGAGTAAGAGAGAAAGAGGAGAAGAAAGGGCCATAAAAAATTCCAAAAATTCAGAAAAATCCGAAAAAAATGGCAAAGTGGGCAGAACCTACCTGCCTACCATTTTAGGCTAAAATTGGGTACACTTGTTTGTATTGATGGAGTGTTTTTTGTAACCCCTATATAAAGGGTGCATTGGTCTTGAATGAAGGGAGTTAGTTAGTGAGTAGAGTTAGTTAGTGAGTGATAGAAGATGGCAAGAAGGTTGAGTAGGGGGAGAGCTAGCTTGGGTCACTTGTAATGTAAGTTGTTCTTTGCATTTCTGAAGTTGTTGAGTGCATCAAGTTGTATTTTCCAAGCTTTTGAAGTCAAAGTTGTAAGTTGTTCTTATTTCAATAAAAGTTTCATTTTTGAATTCAGCCTGTTCTTAGCCTTATTTCGCATGGTTGTAATCTTTATTTCAATTTGTTTTCTTCACAAGAGTTGTTTATTTTCAAGTGCTCTTCAACTTCTCTGTTGATCATTTCTTCAAATTCTTCCTACTTCATAGAGTTCTGGTCCGTTTTCTTAAGTGCTGTTTTAGGTGTTTACTGTTCATCCGTGGTGAGACATTCTAGTTTTCTTATGTTTTGAAGCCTTTCTAGACTCTTTTTAATCTGAGTTCTTCATCAACTTTGTTCCTCTCTTATAGATCTCCATTTCATTCTTCTACCACCTTGTCTAATTCTGTGTATTTTTAGAGTTAGAATTAATTTTTCAAAGTGCTATTTTTCTGTCAGTTACTATTCACCAGCAGGGATAGATCTTGCTTTTTCAGTGCCTTCCTCTTATTTTCTGTCTCTGTGTTCTTAATCAAAGTTCTTCCTTTTCAATTCTCTACAACTTTCATGTTTTACACTTCTTCTAATTTTGTCCAGATTTGAAGTTATGCTTTTTCTTCCAATCCCTATTTTTACTTGAATTCTATTATGATTTCAAACTTAAGTTTTCAAACTTGTTAAATCCAAC
Organism: Amorphophallus konjac; assembly: GCA_022559845.1. Taxonomy (NCBI): domain Eukaryota; kingdom Viridiplantae; phylum Streptophyta; class Magnoliopsida; order Alismatales; family Araceae; genus Amorphophallus; species Amorphophallus konjac. Next base: position 98,145,983 of record CM040129.1, on the reverse strand, counting down.
TCTTGTCTTCATAAGTTCTTCAATCATACCCAAAGCGGTGATCATTCTTCTGCAAATCCTCTCACGGCATCGACTTCCTAGGCGGAGCGATCTTCATCAAAGGCTCGGCATGGAAACGACGGCGTTCTTCTTTATTTCTTTCACTTACCTTTTGTTGTTTGAAGTTGCACTTTAATTCCATTTAGTTGTAATCGCACTCAAAACCCAACACTTGATTTTTCTAAACACAAGAATATTTTCCAACTAAGAAAAATAACCAAATTCCTTCCCCGTGAGATCGACCCGTACTTACCATTATACTCATGTTTTCAAATCCATAAGTGAGTGAGTGCGGTTATAAATATTTTAAATTTGTGTGGCACGGCAATTTTAACAACGACTGTCGAGGCGACATCATGCCGGTGAAGCAACGGTTGAGACGTTTCCACCCTAATATGGCTTTAAAGATGAAAGAAGAGGTCGACAAGCTCCATAAGGCTAGATTTGTTAGAGTTGTCCTCTACCCCAATTGGGTGGCTAACATCGTCCCGGTTATGAAGAAAGATGGAAAAGTTTAGATTTGCATAGACTTCCGGGATCTCAACCGTACGTGTCCTAAAGATGACTTCCCCCTCCCTCATATTGATGTTTTGATTGATAACACGGCAGGATTTGAGACTCTCTCTTTCATGGATGGCTTCTCAGGTTATAATCAAATTCGTCTGGCTGAAGAAGATCAAGAGAAGACATCATTCACTACACCATGGGGTACTTATTGTTATGTGGTCATGCCTTTTGGACTTAAGAATGTTGGAGCCACCTATCAGAGGGCTATGATGGCGATTTTTCATGACATGATTCATATCTATATCGAGGTGTATGTGGACGACCTGGTTGTGAAATCAAGGACAAGGATTGAACATCCTGGGGTTCTAGCTAAGGTCTTGCAAAGATCACGAGAGTATCAGTTGAAGATGAACCCCAAGAAGTGCGTGTTTGGTGTTTCTTCAGGGAAGTTGCTTGGTTTCATTGTTAGCAAGAGGGGAATTGAAGTTGATCCCAACAAGGCAAGGGCCATTAGAGATATGCCTCCTCCCAAGAATTTGAAGGAAGTTCGAGGATTAATCGGGAGGTTGCAATTCATTCGCCGCTTCGTCTCCCAGCATTCACAAAGATGTAGGCCGTTTTACGAGCTTACTAAGCCGGGAGTCAAGTTTAATTGGGATGACAAGTGTCAGGCAGCCTTTGACGGATTGAAGGATTATTTGGCCAATCCTCCTGTCTTGAGGCCGCCGATTACAGGCAAACCACTCGTTCTCTATGTCTCCGTCCTGGATGACTCTGTAGGTGCTGTCTTAGCTCAAGTAGACGAAGAAGGTAAGGAGAGGGCAGCATACTATTTGTCTAAACTTCTTAACCCCTGTGAACAGAGGTATTCAGCCATGGAGAAAACTTGCGCTGCTTTAGTCTGGGTAGTTCAGAAGTTAAAGCACTATTTCCTAGCTCACGAGGTTCACCTCATTGCTCGCATGAATCTGATTAAATTCCTCCTTGAAAAATATGTCCTCACTGATCGATTAGCACGCTGGCAAAGCTTCCTCTCTCAGTTTGATATCACTTACATTCAACAGAAAGCTATCAAAGGTTACGCCATTGCCGAACATCTTACTCACCACCCTCTACCGCACTTTGATCCTGTCAATTCGGAGTTTCTAGATGAAGAACTAATGTCCATTAATCAACCCCACGATCCTATGTGGACATTACATTTTGATGGAGCTCTAAATTCCCAAGGAAGAGGGATTGGCATGGTTCTTTTAACACCAGAAGGGGTCACCATCCCATTTGCTGCTCGGCTCACTTTTCCCGCCACCAATAATATAGCTGAGTATGAAGCTCTTTTGGCCGGTCTTCAAACCGCTCATCGATATGGTGTCACCCATTTGAGGATTGTAGGTGACAGTCAGCTCATTCTGCGCCAGGTGTTGGTCAAATGCCGCACTATCAATCCTAAGCTCAAACCCTACCAGGAACTTGCTTCAGCTTATGCCAAACTCTTCACTAAACTGATTTTCGTCCATGTTCCTCGTAGTCAGAATATCCTAGCTGACGCTCTTGCTTCTTTGGCCTCTGCTTTAGTCTTCCCTCCTAGCGTGATTTTCATGTTCCCCTGATTCATCAGCGTGACATGCCAGCTATCAAGGATCGTGCATTCCTCGATATTAGGGATAAGGTGCTTGAGAAGGACAAGCAGAAGGAATCTCTTAAAGGCAAAGAGGTCATGCTTTTAGACTGGGAAGAAGAATTAGCTGACGAAGAGAAGCCTTGGTATTATGAGATTGTCAGATATTGCAATGATCAGTCCTATCCCGAGGAAGCCACCACAGAAGAAAAGAAAGCAATTAGAAGGGTGGTTCAACGTTATGTTTTGATTGGAGGTGTGCTCTATAGGAGAGGGCTCACCGGTGTTTTATTAAGATGCCTCGATGATGATGAATCATGGAAAGTTGTGGAAGAGGCGCATTCTGGAGTGTGTGGTGGTCATGTGAATAGCCAGATGCTAGCTAAGAAGATTCTTAGGCTAGGTTTCTATTGGCCAACTCTAGAAGAGGATTGTTCCATCTATGTTCGAAGGTGTGTTAAGTGCCAACTGCACGCCGACAAGATTCATTCTCCTGCTTCTTCACTCCATCCTACATCCTCCCCATGGCCTTTCTCCATGTGGGCTTTTGATATCATTGGACCTCTTGGTGATTCAAATCTCCTGACCAAGCAAAAATCATTCATCCTCACGGCAACGGAGTACTTCACCAAGTGGGCGGAAGCAGAAGCTTACGTGGAGATCAAAGCGTCAACCGTCTGCAAGTTTATAATGAAGAACATCATCACGAGGTTCGGCATCCTAAGCACCATCGTCACCGACAATGGACCCCAATTTATCTCTCAAGAAATCAAGGATCTCTGCAACAGGTATAACATTGCATTGCATCATTCTTATCCCTATTATCCGCAGGGCAATGGCCAAGCAGAGGCAACTAACAAAACTCTGATAAAAATTGTCAAAAAGATGTGTGAGGCTAGTAAATTTTCGGACTGGCCAGACAAGCTAGTTGAAGCTCTCTGGGCCTATCAAACTTCCATTCGTACCCCCACTGGGCAAACCCCTTTCGCCCTTACTTATGGAATGGAGGCGGTAGTCCCTTATGAGATTCTCATTCCCTCTCTACGAGTACAATTGGATAAGGAATTTTCTATTGATGAACGTCGTGATTCACTCCTCGCACAATTGGAACTCCTAGATGAGAAGCGTCTGGTCGCCGCTGAGCATGCGCGCATTTATCAAAACAGGCTCTCGCGTTTTTATCAAAAGAAGGTAATTGAGAGAAAATTCAAAATCAGTGAGATGGTAATTAAGAGGATTTTCATAAAACCGGGTGGCCCTCGCTCAAAACTCCAACCCAATTGGGAAGGACCATTTGTTATAAAAGATGTTTTTGCAGGCAATGCTTATAAATTGATTAATGCTGAAGGAGAAGAGTTAACTCACCCTTGGAATGGTTTGTATCTTAAGAAATACTACTCTTGATTCAAAATCCAAACAAAATGAAAATTGTTTCAAAAATCCAAAACAAAGTGGAATATTTCTAAAAACCAAAAAAATAGAAATTCTAAAAAGCAAACAAAAAAAATAGAAGAGATCAAAATTGGTGCCATGGCACACGAAGGATCAAGGTCCGAAAGGTCAAAATTTAGAATTCATTCATCAGTCTTGCTAACTTAAAAGGGGGTTGACTCCCGCACACACTACACGCTTTATTCTTGAACTCAAGCAGTGCAAAATCCGATGGAAAGTCAAAAACCTGACTAAAAGTGAAAGATAATACCCGTTCTGTTCTTCTTCGGCCCATAAGGGAGGAAGGGAGACCTCGAGGTAGACACGCCAAGCCTATCCGCCGCCCTAATAGGTGGAAGTCAAGGCCCAAAAGGGAGCAAATGCCATAAAAGCCCAAGTACAATTAGGTTTATTTTCATCAATGCAAATCAAATCCCAAAGTGAAAGTCAAGTTGTGAAAAGAAAAGCATGTCAAGAGGGCAAAGTCCCCGCAAGGAAAACCTTGGGCGTATGCGTGCAATATAAAAGGGGCAAAAGGCAACAAATTTCCCTACGCCAAAGACCGAACCCCAACAGGCATAGGGTAGGGGAGGTAACTTTGCCTTGAGCATCTCAGAATCCCTTATGGGCTTCCCTTATATTTTCTTCCATCCTTTCTATGTGGTAAGTCACGAAATGGCAGGATGGTCAAGACGGACTAAAGAAATTGCACTGTGCGAAATCTCGAATACAAGTCAACTATGACCACGTCAACCCCCTTTTAATTACTCAAGAAAGGTTAATGAATTTTAGATGGTGACCGTGTAGGACCCGTGGTCTTGATAGCCTTGTCAACCCTTTTTTTTGCAGAATAATTCAATTAACGCCTTCGGCTAAGGCGCTTTTTATAGAATTAACGTCCTAGATTAGGTCGTCTCTTTCAGAATAACGTCTCTGAGCAGGTCGTTACTTTCTCAAAAATCAGATTTCCTTTTCAAATTCACGCCGTCTTCTCGGGCGTCTTTATGCGAACCACGACCTACTCTAAGACGCATTTTTCAAGAAAAATAATAAAAAAAATATAAATGAGTGAAAAAAGGAAAAAATGCATTTCTTCACGATGTATGCTTGCATTTCTGCATGGGCATCTTTTATTTATGGTTCGCATATGCGTGCTTGCATGATGCATCTCCCCGCTATCAGTTATTTTATTTTGCCTTATTTGATTAAAGGCTTGGCCCCTTGACCCATCATTAAGGTCAAAATATTGCTACCCCTTGCTTATTGAGCAAGGGGCCAAGTCGAACAGATAAATTAACTTGTTTATTCAAAGTGTGAATTACAGTTGCAGGTACAGGGAAGAACGTGGAAAGAGGAAAAGACCACAACTACACAAAGTGCTCAGGTAACAAAAGATCTCAATCTTATATATATATACATCATGAATGTCTATCATGTACAAGTGTGAGGGTGGAGAAGTACAAGTAAGTCCCTCAGCTCTCGCCTCCACCCTCCTCTCTCCTACTCTCAACTTCCTCCTCGCCGTCCCGAGCTGGCGCTGGTGGAGGAGGCATGGGCCCCCGTGAAGAAGCTGGAACCCGAACCTGACCCCCTGCCTCGCTCCTCTCTCAGAGGGAAGAGCCCGCCACAAAAGTGGAGCTGGTGAAGGAGTATCCCGCAGCTCGTGCTCGCTCGCGCCCTCGCTGGAGACGCTCCTCAGACACTCGTAGCCGCTCCTGAGAAAGGATCAACTGGGTCCTCGAGTCTGCCAGCTCTCGCTCGCATGGTGCTACCTGCTCCTGGTATCGAGCACGCTCCGCCTGGTACTCCTCTCGCTCACGAGCACGCTCCTCGCGCTCACAGGCACGCTCATGTCGCTCCAGCTCAAGAGCCACCCGCAGCTCGGCCACGTCCTGAGGAAGCTCCTCTCGTCGCCTCAGGGACCTCTCAAGCTCTGAGATCCGCTGATCACGGATCGCCAACTCGGTACGTACCGCCTGAAGCTGAGTCATCTGCAAACAGGTAAGCAAATCATCAATTCCACAATTAATGTAATGATTCAATTCAAGCAATATATGATTGAACCACTCACCTGTGTGCTCGTCGCACGGAAGCCCTCATCAACGCAGGTAAGAGCGGCTCGAAGCTCCTCAGTCTGTAAAATGAATTTCATCAGTGCACAATTATATAATCAATATCTGAATGGATCTGTGTTTTGGAATTTACCCGTGAAGCAAGATCGCGCACTGCTGCCTCGGCTCGTGCGATCGCTCCGGCTAGCTGCCCTGCCAGTGCAGTCACCTCTGCACTGGGCCCTCTCGAGCTGGAGGCCTCTCCTGGGTCTCTCCTCACTGCTCCCTACTGGGCACGCTGCATTCATTGAGATCGTCAGTGGCTAATCATCAATAACTCAACAAAAAAGATATACACGTGCATATAGGAATAATTTAAACACTCACCAGGGTCTCTAGGTCAGCCCGTGTGGCGGCCAGCTGGTCCTCCAGGCTGTGTAGGTGGGCCTGGGCATCCATCGCCGCTATGTCTCGCGCATCCTGCATTCATTACATATTAGTCACATGATAGAAACATAAGCATTTGCATTTAATTTAGAAACAATTGCATTCATACATACCCCTAAGACCCTCATCTGGGGTCGGCCGGCGTAAACCTCCCAGTAACGTCAGAGGTACTCGGAGCTGTCAGTCGCCCGGGAGGTGACTCTGGTCCCGCCTCGCTGCCAGTCGGCGTACTGCTCCTCGAACCGCACCCTCCAGTCGGTCGCCTTCGTACGACCGCGCGTCTTCTTCCCGATGCCCCGCGGCTCACCTACCTCTACCCACTCCTGGTGAAGGCCTAGTGTCCTCATCACCAACCTAAGCCGTAGCGGCTCGATCTCGCTCAGGCAGTGAACCCAAAGCTCACGCTCAAAACGAGGACGGCCCGCTACGACCCACGGCTGGCCCTCGTCCGTCATCCCCTCATAGGGTCTCCACTGAACCTGCATTCATAAACATACATGTCATCATTTCATCATCATCATAATAAATTCAAAATAAATACAAAAGAAAGATGCATAACATTCATTCATACCAGCGAGGGAGGGAAGTCGCGGAACTCTCTCCGCAGCACCCACAACTCATAGCCGAGTGGGGCTCCAAACACTATCGGCAGCCAGCGCCGTGCCAGAGGGAAAGCTCCCTCACCTCCAGGCCGTGGGTCAGCGCGCCCCATCGGCATGTATAGATGGCTCCAAACCTGCATCCATGCATCATATTAGTGAAGCATTCACCAGCATGATAAAAATAAAAGAAAAGAAAAATGAAAAATGCATACCTGAAGAAAAGGTGAGAAGCCACTGACGGTTGTCTCTCGACCTGTCCCGGTGGACAAGTCGGCCATCATGTGCGCCAGTAGCGCCGCTCCCCAGGCGTAGCTGCCAACTGCCTCCAAGTCCTCGAGTATCCCTAGGAATCGGCAGTTGATGACGTCGCCCTTCGTCCCGAGCAATAGCCTCCCCAGTAGCAGCAACAGGAACCTCCTCAGGTCTCGGTCTGCTCTCTCTCTGTCGGTCGGGTCCTGGCAGTAGACTGCCCTAGCCCCGTCTATCAACCTCTGTGAAAATTGCTCTAAGGACTCCCCTGACCTGTGCCTAGCATTCCCTAAGCCCATCACTGTAGTAAGGTCGGTGCGGAAGATAGTCCTACACTCGCTGGGTGTCTCGTAGACCATCTCTAGCCCTAGCAGCCTCTGGGCGAACTCAGTATAGTCAGGGTAGGTGATCCCGCTCACAGCCTCACCGTCTACCCTCAACCCGGTGATCCTAGCCACATCCTCTAGGGTGGGAATCATGTGCCCCCATGGCATCAAGAATGCCCGGCTAGTCCTGTCCCATCTCTCCCATAGAACCTGGATAAGTGGTAGGTCTGGCCTAACTGGCTCTATGCTAAGGAAGGCCCCAAACCCCATAGCATCTACCCTCGCTCTCTGAAACTCGGGGAGCCCGTAGTATGCTGCTCGGACCATAACCCAGGAGATCCGTGTCCTCATCAATCCCTGCATGTAAAGAAAAGAATTTTCACTTAATTATGTTGATTATTCATGCTGAATCTCATTTTGATTGCCTTGGATTATATTGGTGTTTGATTTTAATTCACGACCATCCTCAGGTCGTGGTTCGTTGAATTAGCGCCCCTGAGGAGGGCGTGGTTCTAAGTGTGCTTTGAATTTGCGACCTATCCTAGGTCGCTGTTCATCTAAGCAACGCCTCTGTGTGGGGCGTGATTCTATGGTTAATATCTGAAATTCTTAAAAATATTTCAAGTCACGCCCTTGAGTGGGGCGTTTTCCAGTTGGGTCCGTTAATTTAATCAGGAATTAATGAATGGACGACCTCTGGTTTGGTCGTCTGTTGATAAATTAACGCCTTAGTGGGGGGCGTTGTTTTCAAGTTTTCAGAAAATAAAAATGACAGCATACGAATAATTCATGGAAAATAATTTAAAGCGTGGAATTAATGGAAATTAACAGCATGATATGAATTTAAATGGGCGACATGAGGCAGGGTGTGTTCTCATGGGGTTAATTATTTTTCAGGGAAATAATTTAATTAACGCCCTTGGGTTGGGCGTGTCTTTTTTAAAACGTGACGCCCCTGAGGGCGCCTTCTTTCTGGGTTGCAGGGTTTATACCCGAGGGCTATGGAAATGGCATAAAAATGAAATTAAAATAAAAAAAATGGGAATTGGGTTGAGGGCCTACCTTCTTGTGTTTGGGTTCTTGTGGCTGAGGCCGTGGCTGCCTAGGCCGTCGGAGCTGGCCGGCACGGGGAGGAGCCGCCGCCGTGGGCGATGGCTCATCGCCATCTTCTTCTTCTCCTTCTTCACCGTCCTCGCCTTCTTCTCCCTCTTCATTTTCTCCCTCTTCTCCGGCATCATCTTCATTTCCTTCATTGGCCTCTTGGCCTCCTTCAGCTTCGTCGTCGGCCGCCACCGCCGGTGCGTCTTCGTCGGCCGCCGCGGGAGGGACTTCCTCGCCATGGGCGTCATCGCCCAAGTCTACCACCTCAGGAGCCGCCACCCTCTGCCTCTTCAAGCCGCCGCCGGCCATAGCTTAGGGCTAGGGTGTAGAAGGGAGAGAGATAGAGAGAGAGAATGAGAGAGATTGGGGGAGGGGGTTCTCGGTTAGGGTTGCAGAAGAAAGAAAGAAAGAGGGGAAATGAATGGAGGAAGAAGAAGAAAGGAGGGAAAGTTAAGTCGAACGGTCAAAAAGAATTAACGACTTAAGGAAGGCCGCGTCTTGTGGAATCAACGACTGACCTAAAGGCGTTTCTTAATAATTGACGACATTTCTTAAGGCATTATTTTGTTTGCATGGGGAATGATAACCGTCGTCAGACGCATTTAATGGCAATTGATGGATTTGATGGGAATAATCATTACTGTTTTTGATTAACGACTAGGATTGAGGCGTTATTTATATGAAACGTGGCTGTCCTGAAGGCGTTACTTTTGGGATTTCAACGAATATATTTTGGAATATGAATCGTATTAACGCCTTGCCTTAGGACATTTTTCAGTTAACACCCATTGGTGAAGGCGTCAAATTTGTGAACTGGAATGTTGAAGACGACCTGTGGTGAAGGCGTCCTTTTATGAAGTCACGACATTGCCGGAGTCGTTATTTGCAACAGAACCAGAACGTTGGAAGAGTTGTTCAGAAACACAGTAAGATGGCTCAATCAAAGGAAATATCATTGATTTATTGGAAGGAAACGATTACAATGCTTAATGAGTCATTTTGGGCCTCTATGTTCTAAGAGCTATTACATAAGATTTCCATTCATCTCTGTCTTCATTCAAGCTTTCTACAGGTTGATGAGCCTTGTTGATTTTCCACAAAGCTTGAATAGTTGTGCATTCTTCACCATCTTCGTTGCTGCCAAGGTCCCGTCTCTTGATAGGAGGGAGGTGTGATGGGTCCTCGAATACTCGCCGTGGAAGCCCGAGTTGAAGGAGGCACCGATATGAATTGTACAAAATGAATTCGGAAGCGCCTATGAGACGAAGGTCCGTCCCGGGAGAAAATCTTGAACGGATCTCTTGAGTCTTGAGTATTCCCGGGGCGCAAGTGAAGAGATTCTTTGGCATTACTTTGAGGTGCTCTCTCCATTCCGCTCTCTTCTTGATTTGAGGAATCCGATTCGTCACTCTGTTACTTATCCCAAGTGAACTGGTCATATAAGAGAGTGGGCTTTTTGAGAAGATTCTCTAGGATTGTTGGGTTTCATCACATGGATCGAACTTGAAGTGGAAATCTACCCAACTAGAGAGTGCTAGCATGCATCCGTAGATGGGCCTTCCCATCGCCGCCGAGGTAAGCCCACTATAGAGATAGGCTAGAATCGCCGGTCCCACTCTATCTCCTTCCCATAGACTCACTACGGCGCTTAACTGAGCCTCTTCTAGAAAGTCCTCCGTGGATGGGAATAGGAGTGCTCCTGCCAAGCACACCACGAAAGCCTTTGCTACCCGCTCTATCTCTTCATCTTCTTTAGCTTGATCCGCTCTCTTGTACACCCATGAGGCGAGCTTTAGAAGATTGATTCCTTTAGTGGCTTTGATCTGATTCACTAGGTTGGGGCTAGATATCAAGCTTGTTAATAGCTCATGAGAGGAAATTGGTTTTGGCATGATGGCCACCTTTTCCTCATCTCCTTGCTTCGTTCTTTTTAAGCCTAAGATTATCTCCAATTCTTCTAATAGGATCATGGCTTCAAAAATAGAGAAAAGAAAGGTATGGGTGGAAGGATGCCATATCTCTACAAGAGCCCCTATAGCAGCCCAATCAAGATGAATCTGATCATAATGTTTGGCATGGGTGACTAGACCCAGAAGGTGCCATCTTGTTAAATAGACTCTAATATCTGAAGAAAATTTGGAGAGTATGAGAGGGAGCCACTTGATTTTTGTGAATCTCCTTGCTCCTGGGACATTTGGGAAGTCCTGTGGAAGAAAGAAAGGAAGAACAATTCAGAGAGAAGAATGAATATGCATACAGAAGAGAATACAATGTTACAAGAACAGAAGGATTTTCTCTCTACCTGGTTCATGGAAATTCTACTGCTAATATGCCCGTTAATATCGGTCAACCTGGGAGTGGAGGACTTGGACCTCTTAATCGCCCTCTCCATCTTCGATTTGCAGAAGAACAGACAGAAGAAGTAGCAGAAGAACAGAGCTCCGAAGGTTGCTTTGATTGATTTGAGGAATTGCCTTCCCTTTATAGGAGTCTGGGGAGTCTCGAGGCTGTTCGGAGTTAACAAGTTGATTACCATTAGGACTGGGTTTAGTTTGCGAATCGGAACGGAAGTTCGTGCTTAATTAATGCCTTCTGTTAGGGCGTCAATTGTTGAATTGACGACCTGACGGAGGTCGTGTTTTGTGTAACGCCCTTTCCAGGGTCGTTTTCTTCTTGAACTCTTGGTGCATGTGACGCCTCAGTGAAAGGCGTGTTTATCATTTTCACGCCCTCTTTATAAGGCGCCTTTCATGTTTTGACGACGTTTGGTCCAGGCGTGAATTTGTGAGCTTATGAATTTCCTTCCCTACATGCTCTGATGAACTTAAGTGCTATTATTTCGTTGGAATTCTATTTTATTAAGCACTTATGATCATGTTATACTTTGAATTGAAGATTATTTATATTGATTTTGAGAGAACTAATGAACTTTTGAGTGCAGAAGATTGCAGGTTTCGAGATGTCCGGATTAATGTGGAGGTAACATCATGTTGTTCTTGTAAGCATTGTTACTATATGGTATCTACGCTATTATAGTATATCAAGGACCTTGTGGTTCTGATGAACCTGGAATTTGAGTTCCCCTTCATCAAAAACGGTGATAGTTCCAGGAGAGTCTTGATCACACGGATAGGCCGTTGAGTCGTTAAAGGTCTGGGACGATGGTTCCACTTTCTGAGTTGATGCGTGGACAAACGGGCTTCGGCTTAGTGTCAGCTTAGAGATCTGGATTCTTGACCAAATCTAGATGGCTTAGCAATATTATCCTTGATTATTTTCTATTTTTTTAGTTTGTTTTAATTTTTCTTTTAGCCCAGCATACATCATGTAGGACTTTGAGCTTCATGCTGAAAATCTTCATATTATGGCAGTAATGAAGGTCACTCGCTCTTGATTGAGTTGACATGAGATATTCCATTCCAAATTGAGTACTTTGTTCTCTTTGAAGCCGCTCAGGCTGATTTCCTTGAAAATGTCCCTTTGTTGGGTTTCCATCTCAATTCCCTTTATTTTTCTGCAAATCCACCTTGGTTGTAGCACGTCCACATTGGCTGGTAACCGCTCTCCAATGGTGTCTCCTTATCGTGTCATGCGCACATTTTATTTACTTAGTTTAATCTCCTTTATCCAGCAAATCGATACTTTCTTGGAATCACTCGGAGTTGTTTCGCTCAGAATCTTGGAAGATTTCCAATGCTTAGTGACTGAGGCGTGTCACATCACACCTTGGCATCTACTTATCAGTTCACTCCACTTCATTCCGTTTGTTGCACTTTCACTCCATTTCGTCTCACTCCCTTGCAAAGCAGACGCCAAGGCGGGGCAGCTGTAGACACGCCAAAATTGACGCTATGTTGATCAAATCTCATGTCACTATGTTGACGCCCCAAAGTGAACTTCAATACATTCATAATATGAAGTTTTTCTTTTTTTTGTGTGTTTTTTGATTTGTTCTTGCATTTTTGTGATTCGCGACCTGAAGAAGGGCGTGTTTTAAATAGCGACCTTATCTAGGGCGTGTTCAAAAGAAAGGACGACCAAATATCAAGGCGTCAATTTCTGGTATTATTCGGTTTCAAAATAAATTTAAAATAAGTTTAAATTATTGATTAACGTCCTTCCTCAGGGCGTGGTTTCAATTAACGCCTTCATCTCAGGCGTTTTCTCATAATTTTCAAATGAAGTAAGTTTTATTGCCAAAATTAAATCCAAGAAGTGACGCCCTTGATAGTGGTCGTGTTTTGAGTAGCGTCTTGATGTAGGTCGTCAATTCAAGATTTGACGCCCTTCTGAAGGTCGTGTTTTCCCTTTCGTGTCCTGCTTAAACTCCTCTTTCCCGAAGAGTTTCCTACCTCCGTTAAGTCACCTTGCTCGATCTGGGAACTAGAGTCCTTGCCTCCGTTGATCATTGCCCAATCTTATCCTTCCGAGTTTGAGTTTATCATTGATCTAAACCCTATATATGGTGGCTTTGATCGACCTCGCGCGAGGTTAGCAAGAGAAGGCAGAGATTACCAGATCGGCAAGCCGAGCAGCAGAGAGGTTAGAGAAAAACAGAGGTTAGCCTGTTAGATAGCAGAGCTTGGTTAGAAGCAGGGTAGAGAAGTCAGCAGGTTAGCATTAGCAGAACAGAACCATCTTCCTCCTGCTGCTGATCTCTTTCTAAGGGCTTGCCTCTGCTTCCTTGCTGCTTCCTTGCTGCTTCCTCTTCTTCCTGCTACGGTTTCCTCTTTACTGTTTTACAGGAACAGCAGGGGCCTTCTTTCTATCTTTTTCTGTCTTCCGTTTGCTTTGTTGCATCATCATATTCATATCATCTCTGTCGCACAGTTTCCTTTGCATTAGTTTTATCACACATCTCCTCCCTCCCTAATTCTTCTTAGGGGTTTTAAAAACAAAAAAAATAAGGTACGCATGTTTTTATCATTTTCATCATATTTTTTATTTGAGAGTTGATACTATACACTTTTGGCTGATCCCCTTCTCTTGGCTTGTTTTATTGTCTTTTTTTGCAAGGGTAGTCAATAAAGAAAAAACCCCCTTCATCGGCCGGCCGGTTGAAGGAGGAGGAGGAATTCACAATCCATCCCGCGTTCTATTTTCCACCAGGTATTCGCGATCTTCTTTGTTTCTTCTTGAGGTAACCCCTCTGGCGATCACCCTCCTTAGTAGCACCACGTGCTTCTTTTCCTTATTATTATATCATCTCCCCCTTTATTTTTGTTATGCTTTCTCATATTTAAATTTCTTCTTCATGTGTGGATTTATCACAATCTACACATACATTGCTTCAACTCTGCTTTCACAACGCCAAGTCTGTACATTGCCTTGTTATGCATATGAACGTGAAGTCTATACATTGCTTCATAAACATGAAGTCTATACATTGCACCCACGTTACACAAGTATATACATTGCATGCTCTTTTAATAAAGTCCATACACTGAGCAAGTATATACATTGTCTGTCTGTCGATTGAAAAGTCTATACAGAGTTCTTCACTTAACCTGACAATCCGATACTCTGTCTGACAGGGATTCTTACCAAGATTGATGACCTGGCTCGTGATCCCAGGAGGACGAGATGTGCAGATGCTGACACGTGGATGGAATTGCCTTGGATCTGGCGAATTCACTAAGGCGGAAAAACGTGGAAGCCACGCGCCCTTATCCACATGCTGCTACCAGTATATATAGTAGTCTTCATCTTCTGTTGAAGGCTGATCGAGTGTGGCAAGTCTATACAGTGAGACTAAGTCTGAAGCCGCAGCCACCGAGATCCAAAGAAGAAAAGGAGAGAAGAAGATACAGAGAGAAAAGAGAGATGTGTTGAGAGAGTTCGAGAAGAGAGAGATGAGTTGAAAGGAGTCTATTGAGAGGTTGTAAGTCAGTCTCTTGGTTCAGAAACTAGAGCTGACTCTACTCATACTTGAGCTACATTTGTCGTGTTTTCTTCATTTCTTTTATTTCTGATTTTCTTGTGTTCGATACTATTGTTCTTCAAGTTGTATATCAGCGGATGCAGTGGAGGTTTCCACTGGACAGGTAAAGCTGTAATCCTCAGCTGGCGAGACTTGGTCTCGAACGGGTTAAGCTGTATTTCCCCAGCGGTTTGCAGAGGTGTATCCTTTGGACAGCAAGCTGTGTTGCTCAGCGGGCAGTGGAGGATTCCACTGGACAGCAAGCTGTGTTGCTCAGCGGTTTGTAGGCCAAGCTGTATTGCCCAGCGGACGCAAGCTGTGTTGCGCAGCAGTAAGCCATACTCGGTTGAGTGTGGGGTGGACGTAGGTCATTGACCGAACCACCTAAAATCTTGTGTGCATTGTGTTTGTGAGTTTGCTCTTACTGAATCTCTTGATTATCTTCACAGATCACTTGTGTTTTTGCTAAGTTTAGACACTCGAGTTAGTGTTTTAGTAGATCTGCCTTTATTCCGCATTTGAACCTACAACTGGTTTTAAATTAGGCTGTAGATCTATTCACCCCCCTCTAGATCCACACTTCGTGGAGATAGACTGCGTCCATCTAACTTCAACACCCCTTTCCTCACTCCCCCATCACACCGTCAGCTCCCCCCTCCCCCTTCCTCTCACCCGACCACCCACCAAGAGGACTCTAAGAGGGCAGAAGATGAGTGACACAAGCACCGGACAATCTAGTGTGAGACGTTCACTAAATATAGTGGAGTGTTACGATATGCCAAAATGTTACTGCCGAAAGAGGTGCAGGGTATACATCTCGAATCAGGAAAAAAGTAGAGGGCGAAGGTTCTATCGATGTGCCGGTTGGAAGGTATGTGGTTCATAATTTGTTTGATGAAATGTCCCTGAGAACTGTGACACCATCAATTTCAAACTAACAGGACAAGGTAATGTGCTTGTTTGCAGGAGGACAATTGTTGTGGTTTTTTTTCTAGGTTGATGATGCACATCATAATACCGTCGACTTGAAGCATCAGTTAATTTCCATGGAGTCATTGCTTGAGAAGAAGTTAATTTTGCTTGAGCGAAAGATTGACATTCTACAAGCGAAGGTCGACCTGACACTGGCAACAAATGATAGAGCCAATGAATTATGTCTGAAAGTGTCTCTGAAGAGACTGTTCTTGTGCCTAATGGGGCTGGGAGTCTTATTCTATTTTTGTCACTACCTAGGGTGAAGGGTACTTTAACAATGGAATATATACACTCATTCCATTTTTGTACTGGGTTAGGGGATTATACCTACTGTGTTGAATCTCTTAATGTAATGGGGAGCAAGTTTAATCATCCTTGTAATGGGGAAGAAGTTTAATCTTCCTAGTAATACAATGTCTACTTTTTTCCAATGTGTATATTAATGCAGTATCAAAGCAGGCGCAATGTCTTCCAGTATCAACACTTGCATAGTCCATGAATATGAACATTAATAACACCCATCCAATATTATGATCAATAATAACACTCATCCAACCCTTGTTCATCTGAAGACAGATTATACTTCCAAGTGTAATCAATGCATGAAACAGACAAAATATATCATACCGCTTACTATGTGACTGACCACCAAAACTTTCTGAGTTATTCCTCAATCTGTCCCTGACAGGCCTCTTGCCTCCTGACAAAGACCCATAATCAGAATAAGCACCTTCTGAACAACTAGAGAGTGGATTGCACAACCAAGTTTATCCGCGTATAGTAGTCATGAACATAATGGGAAAACATATTAACATAACACAGGAGTTTTACCTTTTACAACATAATGAGATTAATTCCAGTCCATGCACCTGAATTGTGCCACATATTAGACAACGACATCCTGATACATCTACAAAATGAGACCATGTCAAATCACAAAAAAACTCATCCAACCCTTGTTCAACAAGGTTTCCATTCCCATTACAAAACAGAACCCTACAAATTCATGTGAACCACCTAATCAAAAAAAAAACTCATCCAATCAGACACATACCATTCCCATCATCTCTCAACCTTAAACAAGAAATTTCATTATAAAGAAGGGGGGGCTTTTAGATCCAATTCCTACAAAATAGGAATTACCATTCACAAAAGTAGATACAATTTCCAACAAGAGTTTTCATACATAAATGATCATCCAAACAAAATCTTCCACATTGGCCAATGTATCAGACTTAAACATACACCAAATATCAATCTTAAACAGACATAGACAACAAGCTAAAACTTTCTAGCTGCCACCATCCGGTCGCGACCCCTTGAAGAGGATGCCTGAGACAAACTGTCTAAGTCACCAACTGTACTTTGGGAACCCATAGCTGTGCCTCCTTCTGCTTGCACTTGAGTCATTGATTGCACTTGTGGGGTGCTGACACGTTAACATGTATACCAAAGATTATAATTACATATCATCAACGTTTTAATTACTCAATAATATGCAGTAGTAGCTAGTAAAGCACCCCTGAAATATCCTTTTAGGTGGCACCCATCCAGCCCTAATAAGTGCCTGCATCCCAATTTAAAGCCCTCAATAGAAGCCTTTAAAGATAGAAACATCCTCATAAATATGGATTGATCATCTATCTGATATCTGACAACACTGCCTAGATTTTTTAATAGTAATTCATGCTGTAGATCTGGAACTCTACCATACATAGCTTCCCATGACCCATGAATTTTCTCCAATGCTTGCATCTTTCCTCTATAAATCCGATGATAAGGTATGTCTATATGATATTGACTATTCAATCTCCTTGAAATCTCCCAGATAGACACATCTCCTTCTGTCCTTAGCCACCCTATGCACTTACTTGCTACCCATTTCTGGGTGGCCATATGGTTCCCAGCCTTATTTACGCATGTGCAAGTGTGGTTAGCTTCAAGTGTCTTTACTTGGAATGTGTGGTCATCTGGTAGATAAGAAGCTTGCAATCTCCATTTGCACTTCTTTTCATGACACACTACTGTCACACGTGTAGGTTCTGATTTCTTATACTTCACCCCAAATTTATTTTTCACTGCATGTTGGGCTAGGGCTATTCTGAATGCCTCTACATTCTCAAACATGCTGCCTAAAGACATGTTTGGATCATATAAATGCCTCACAATAGGAGTACCCTCATGGTCTCCTTCATCTACACAAACATCACAGTCATAGTCTGAAGAATATAAACTGTCACGACTGTCATCAGTGTACACCTCATTGTCAGATGGGACCCCCTCCCTAAAAAGTGTCTCAGCTTCATTGTTTCCTTCAGGCTCAACTTCAACAAACTCACTGTCATCAGCTAGAGGATTCTAATCTGCATCATCATCTGTTGGGTCAACTTTCTTGGCTCTAGACCTTCTTCTACTGCCCAGGATGAGAAGATGCTAAGGGCACACCTATATATTGTGTCATGACATACAAGCAAATGTTCAAGTTGACACTGTACTTATCAAACAAAGACATGACATCCTCATCAGAAGAAATCTTTATAAATTTTCTGGGTTTGACATTAGGTACTAGAGCATAGAAGTCAATGGTCTGGTCATGTCCCCACTTGGTGACTTGACTAGCAAGTGCTCTAAGTTCCCTCAAATTAGCGTACATAGTCCCTTTCAAAACCATAACACTTCTGTCTAAATTTGATGGGGACCATTCTCCCATCATCACCCTATGTCTTACAATGCCCTCCATAATGCAATTTAAGTGTATATGAATCGGCCATATTTCTGCTACACATGTATACAGGAGAATAGAAACAAAATAAGAAAGCCTAAATAAATAGTTAACCCAATCAAAAAAAACTCATCAGCATCCATGTCATTAGTTTCCACCTTACACTCTAAAGGATGACAGTAGGGGACCACAGTCACGTTCCCACCAGGAGAATCTTTTAAAGCCACGTTTCCACCTACTGTACCTGTGTGACCCTGCACATAAATAAAGCCGTAAATCCCACCCAAATGCCATCACTGTTTCCTCGCCCACACAGACGAGGGACAGAGGCATCTTTGTCAGTCATATAAATCTGAGAGAAAGATAGAGGGAGAGTGAAGGAGACCGTGAGAGAAAATGTGTGATGAATGTGTGCTGAAGAATGCATGTGAGACTCACCGTAAAGAGCGAGCTTCTACAACGACGTTCCGTTGAAAGGGAGGGGAGAGCGATTAGGGCACCGTAAGGCAAGCTTCTGCCACGACGAGAGAGGATCACGCCCGATCAATGTTGCCACGGCGAGGTTCTGCCACGATGAGAGAGGATCATGCCTGATCGATGCTGCCATGGTGAGCTTCTGCCACGACGAGAGAGGATCCGGCGAAGATCAGACGTTGCTGATCCGGTGGGATCCCTGAGATGGGGACATTCGGTTGAAAGGGAGGGGAGAGCTCTTAGGGCTTGGGCATTCCGTTGATAGGGAAGACGAGGGTAGGTTAGTCATTACGTCATTTAACCAAACCTTAACCCAAGCATCATCGACGGGAGTTACGGCGAGGATATAAGCGTTAAACGTACAGTTAAATCAAGGGTATATATGATAATATGCTTACATTAAGGGTATAAATGCAAAAACACATATTTATGAGGGTATATATGCAAAAATCCCTTTTTATTTTCAGATTTAACCTTCTTGTATTTCTCAAGTAATTCATCGTAAAGATCCATAAGCTCTTCGAAAGAGATTTCCTCACCTTCAGAGTCTGACTCTGAGCTTTCCTTACTTGATTTATCATGCTTATCGGCCATCAAGCACTCAGTGTCCTTCTTTCCTTTATAGTTCTCGATCAAGCATTTCAATATTTTCTTGGCCGTCCTGCATGAGGCAACAAGTGAAAATTTGTGAAGATCAATTGAACTTCTAAAAATATTTAAAAGCTTAGAATTGTCTTTGTTTCTCTTCACATGCTCGACAGTCCACTTAGACTCATCACTAGGCAACCCATATGAATCATGCTTAACTAAATCCCAGAGTTTGGGATCAATAGTTTTAACATAACGACTCATGTGCACAAGTCATTCATTGAAATTTGAACCATTAAAATAAGGAGGAAGAGAAGACAAACAAGTATTAGACATGATACTCAAAAAACTCACCGAGGGATCTCTCTATAGGTCGTGAGACCTTAAGAAGATAGAGCCGTGGCTCTGATACCAATTTATAGGATCATGCCCCAACCGTTGCGCTAAAAGCTCGAGCGGGTAGCGAAGGCGGACCATATTTCCTTGTGGCATTGCAGAACCTCACGTCTATCCATGCTGTGGGCAGGCATGAGGGGCTTCGCACATAGACCTCACAATCTATGCGGTGGGATGGGCTGCCAACGCACCGATGGCCCACGTGGACCCTATAATCCGCGTGGAATAGCAAATTCCTAAGGGAGACGCTGGAAATCCAACAATCTCCCACACTGGAAATCCAACAATCTCCCTCCCAGCGGCACGTGCGGGATTTTAACCCGCCACCTCTCTGATACCAGTTTACAGGATCATGCCCCAACCGTTGTGCTAAAAGTTCGAGCTGGTAGCGAAGGCAGATCGTATTTCCTTATGGCATTGTAGAATCCCATGCATATCCATGTTGTGGGCGGACATGGGGGGCTTCGCACATGGACCCCATAATCCATGCGGCGGGATGGCCTGCCAATGCACCGATGGCCCATGTGGACCTCATAATCCACGTGGAACAACAAATACCTAAGGAAGACGCTGAAAATCCAACATGATATGTGGTTTAAACCGTTGTCCACAGTTCGAATCCCGCCCCCTGTCATCTTTTGAAATATTTTTTTAAAATAACTATATAAAAAAATGAATAAAAATGATGTTTATAGAACGTTTCGAACCGGAGTGAACGTGAGATCCCTCAACCAATTGACCTACAAAATAAATTCAATATAAAAAATTAAAATAATATATATAGCGTCCCGGTTGTGTCTCACAAACTGGTCGTCTCGGTCTATGATTGGAACGGGACGGGACGGACGATTCGTCCGATCCTATCTCGGTTTGTCAAACCTTGATCACGAGCCTATATATATATATATATATATATATATACAAAATTAAATAGCTCTTTTTTCATTAAATGGCTTCTAGCTGCTCGTGAGTTCAGAACTCCTGCTGCGTACGGCATCAGGGTCTCGAGGGTTGTTTGGTTAATTTGACGTAGAAAAAGGTAAAAAGCATCGTAAAAGATTACATTGTTGTGGCCCATGAACCACGACATTTCAGTGTATATACTCTGTACGTAGTAGTGACAAAGCTTGGCCATCAACTTTTAATCTTAGTTATTCCAGATAAACAACTATATAAAAGAGAATAATTCACGGGCAGAAAAATCTCAAGCAACACAGACAGAAACAATTGTCCTTCAGTTTATTGGGAGCTATACCGTGCATATCGATCCCACCACAAAAGGCTATTCCTATATATGACAAACTTAATTACGTGCATGGTACGTACGACGATCACAATATTCACTTCACTCTCCTCCTCAACCACTCCCCCGGCCCATTCGATCTTCTGTCCTCGTCACACCGCCTTCTCCTTGGAGCTCTTCTTCGCCTTCTTCGCCCACACTGCCCCGTTCACGTAGTTCCTCGTGTTGTGAGACACGATCCCCGGGCCGACGATGGGGATGAGGATCCCCACCATGAACCTATACATCACCGAGACGAAGCCCTCCCGCACGTAGATTGCCCGCACCAGGTCCACCCAAGCGCTCCAGTAAACGCGGCAAACGTAGATGGGGTTGAAGTAGTTCGCGTTGGGCACATCCTTCAACAACTGCAACGCATGTGACGTCGTCCATTAATATTGTTGGAAACCCAATTAAGCACGGTGGGTTATATGAAGGACATCAATTAACGAGGGTATCTTGCATGATGGGAATGCATGGTATTTAACTACCTTGTACTGGTACCAATTGCTGTAGTAGACGCAGGTCCCGAAGTGCTGGAAGAAATTTACGACCCGGCTGGCAGGGGGCACCCGGGGCACCAGGTCGTACCTGTACACCGTCCTGTAATACTTGTTGCCCACGACGGATTCCATGAAGTCGCGGAAGGTGCCGTTTCCAACCCTCGGCTGGGCGTGTGTTATCACCGTCATCTTCCCCAGGATGGCCTTTTCCCTGTCCATCTTCGTCGTCTCCTCGTGGACGGCGAGCAGAGCAGGGAAGAGGGCGGCGAGCGCCCCGCCGAGGCTGTGGCCGGTCATCAAGATCCTTGCTTTGGGGTGCCGTTCCATCAAGTCAGCCAGCAGATTCCGGATGGCGTAGTAGGCCAGCGGCTTGTCCCCGTCCTCCGCCGGCGGCTCCTTCGGGAAACCCTTGTCGAAGTTCCTTTCTTGCTGGAGCCCGAGGGCCTTCAGGAAGCCGAGGTGCACGTTGCCCCTCCCGGAACCCAAGGACACAAAGGAGAAGTCCAGGTCGGTCTGCCAGTCCGCAGCGTCGAACACATTGGTGCCGCGGAAGGCTACGCAGATCAGCTCCGCGTCCTCATCCTTGTCGCAGAAGACGAACGCGTGGGTTGCCGCCTTGCCCGCAAATTCTGCATCCCATATATATATGGTTCAATAAAACACTCTCCACATTAGCAGGCCACTCATGCTTGCAAATGTAATTATCTGCGTGTTTCTCGCTGTCACATGATATCCTCCTCTTCAATTCCTTTGTTTTTTTCTCTCTCTCTCTTAGCTAGGTCTACGTTGATAAATGGATAGGCTCCAACTGGAAGGCGTATTCGCGGGTTGGAAGCCGATTTCGCCCGTTTCGTTGCCACCTCACTTTGGTAAAACATAGAATACCTTATCCCGAATAATATCATGCAACATGTGAAAAAAATGAGGTTTTCTCATTCGAGGCACTATGGTTGAGTACGCCATTCTCCGGGTCACGGCGACCGGCGTATTCTCCCTGAACCTCACTCCGTTATCAAATTCGCCCTTTTAGGAAAGTACTCGCTTGAAATATTCTTTGTCACTAAACAAATTAATCAATCAGCTGCATTTATTAGAAGAAATATTTACAAAAATATAATTATCCTCTTAAATGAATAATTACAGAATTAAGTATCATCGATCTTTACATAGCCACTGTAATTATTAATAACCTCGCTGCATTAAAACACTCTTAAAAAATACCTTTGTGGTCACCTGTCATCGTCATTCTGTTAAACTCTCTTATTTAACTCTACCTAGCGTTTAACTATATTTAAAAAAATATATATATCCCTTAACTCGATCTCCTGAACTCATTCTCTCTTTACGCCAACCTATCTCTTTGTCTCTCTTTCTCTCTCTCCTTTTGACATATATAACGTGTTGATGAGAATAATATTTTAATTTTGTAGGGATATTTTTGTCCAAAGTTTTAATTTGATGGATCATAATTAACGGATCGAGCATGGAACTGGTAACTAACATCAGATGTAATCTTGTATATATTAACCTTTATGTAATAGGGATATTAGTAATTATAGCTATGTAAGGATGGAAATTCTACGATTGTTCATTTAATAAGGTTTAAATTTCCCTCCGTAAAATTGCATTGAACTTTTTGCCATCTTAATTAGCTAATTGGATCACCGGCCAATTAATAGAGGGGCCGGTGACGGAAGGAAGTAATTAACCGGAGAAAATAAAAATAGCATCGATCGACGTACGGCCTTTAATTAATTTTTTCTCTAGTTTACTGCTTGATGGAAAAGGAATTGAGTAGTCTTGGTAATGTGAAGGGTGAGTACAAATTAATATCACTTTCTTTAACGAGGGATTTGAGAGATATATAGAGGCAACATGCATGCTTCCCAGTTCAAAAAATAATTAGTATGCATGTACTTAACTGTTCCAGAAGTCGTAGTATCCCACGAAGTGCATCTGCTCACAACACGAAAAGCCCAGATTAGAGAGCCAATTAAGCAGTTGAAGAGCCAGCCACAGCTGCTGCATCAACAGTACTGAGCATGCAGCTGGTGCATGGCCATGCATAAATATGAACAGGGGACCGGGCATGATCACCTTCCAGTCGTTCTCAACTGCATCCTTAATGTTGGCTTCGTTCTCGTATGCTTTACTGGCAGCCATCACGGTGAGATGTATATCCTCGTCACTTACTGGGGGCTTGCTATGTACTGTGAGCTTCGCACATAAATCCACTATGGATAAGGGGGCGCCGGTGGCGGCCGGTGAGGGAGCGGTGGCGGCCGGTAGGGGGGCGCCACGGTTCCGGACACCAACATGTCCAATATTGTGGGCGACGATCGATCTGAATTCCTTCGCGGCACGCCTCGGACTGACGACGGATGCTGAAAACAATTATAAGACAGGAGATGAAAAGAGATCGAGAAGAATTATTAGTATGGAACACATGCATGAAATTCAGCTACTGGCCGGTTCCGCCTGATTCTGACGACGGTTTCATCAGTTAATTCTTAATTTGATTTTCTTTGTCAATGCATGCAGTCTTCATATTAAGTTGTGATAGAAGAGAAGGAATTGATGCGTCTAATTATTTGATGGATCAACACCTCTCGATCGGTCGGAATACCGTGCATGGTCTGATGAAGAACTCAGAGAGTTGCATGCCATGCAAGTGTACGCATATATGCATAGATTGTTGAGTAGCATTGGATATTGAAATTAAGCGTGGAGGAATTAACGGGTGTGCTGACCTGTGAAGACACGCCAAAGCAGGCCTCGAAATCCGCCATTAAAGGACGGAAGGTTCACCAAGAACTCGATCGCTCGTCCAATAAGCGACAGGATTCCACCGCAGGCGCCGAGCAGCATCCGGACGGCCAACACAAGGGCAATAACCCAGTTGCCCTGGGCATTGGCGATACTGGGGTCGGTAACGCCGCTGGACTCCACAAAATCGTAATCTATTAGCCTTCTACGGGTAAAGAGGAGTCGAAGTATGTCAAGGATCCCAACTTTCTCCAGGCGAAAGATCAAGTAGCCATTAGAGTCTCCAGAAGCCATTGTGTTGGGCGATCGATGGTGGTGTCAGGGAAGAACGGATGAAGGGCAGAAGGATCGCTGGTGCAACGACAGCACTAGACGTGTACTCGTTAAATAGGGGGTACGATGCCGGTCTGGTTAGGGGAGTGCGAGTAATATTCAAATGCCTGATGAATGGCATGCGCAGCCCGACTCTACTGGGACTTTTGTATGCATGCATCCTCGATGATCTCGAGCAATATAATTGCACCTATATATATATATATATATATATATATATATATATATGGAAAGACCATATTGTTTAATTAGAGTACACCTCAAAATTTCACCCAAGGGTCAAATTAGAAGGTTCAGATGACAAAATTACTCTCCAATTAGTCATTTCGTTTCTTCCCCCCCCCACAAGGAGACCCTTGTATACTATTGACTAGTATAACACAAATGCAAAAGATCTAGGGGCTTCTACACAAGATTCCAGATTAAATTATACTATTGACCACTGAGCATCTTCCTTGGTCTTCCTTTCTCTCCTCTATAAATTAATTAATACTCTTTCACGTTTAGCCAAAGATCACGTAGGCCTTGCTGTCACTGTTATATTCTAAAATGATATTTTAAGCGCAATTGCAACTGACCTTTGAAGGAAAAGCATAAATTATGACCGTCGACCCAACACTTGACATCGTTTCCATGATATTCTTTCTTTTGTTCACATCAGAACTTTCCTGAACTGAGGCTATGAAAAGCATGACCCCGTTTTAATTAAGATCAACCGTAAATGACCTGTACATACTTGTGGACAATATATATATAACATTAGATTATGACTTTGTCAGGCCCACAGCCTTAATCGACGTAGACTTGTTGAGCAGCATAGTTTATGACTTTGCCGAGCCAACGGTGTTAAATAGGCCAATAGTACTTGTGGGATAACATATGTAGAATATGACCTTGCCGAGCCGACGTTTTGAAAATCGTTTAATTTATGACTGACACAGGTGAGGAGAACGTGACACAGAGTATTAAGGGAGAGTAACTGACATTCAAATGACTTCATCTATGATCTTAAACAATTGCATTCAAATGTATCTCTGTAAGATCATATTGTTTGGGATACCTGACCCGTGTGGTCTTATTGCCCCTTAAGTAACAAGAGCACTATTAACCCTCTTGACTCGGCATGCATCTTTCTGGGTCTTCCCTGCCCAGCTCTAAATTAATGCACTTTCATATTCGCCATCGATCAGGTGGACTTTTTTTTCTGGCATTTTTGTAATAGACCTCACAAACTCAGCTAAAGAGCTCACAACCCTTGCGTTTGGAAGGGATTTTGGAGATTCAATCGTTCGAATACCCACCCCCTCAATTAAAACCATTTCCAAATGTCTTAATATTCTATCTGCTTTTACTTTAGGGAATTTTGCATATATACCCTTGACCACCAGAAAAAGCAGAGTTCCCGATGGAACTGCATGCCTTCCGACGGAATACGTCCGTCGGATATTCATTGTCAGACATTTCCGACGGACAAATATTCCGTCGAAAGATTCCGACGGATAAATAGTAGACGGAAATTCCGTCGGTAATTGTTGACGCCTCAGATTTCCGACGGAATTTATATCCGTCCGCGATTCCATCGGAAATTATTTCCGATGGACTTCCTTTTCGTCGGAGATTCCGTCGAAAATTAAGACGTTAAAAGAAATAAAAATATAAATTGTTTCTGATGGAATTTATATCCGTCTGGGATTCCGTCGGAAATTATGACGTTAAAATAAATAAAAATATATATTTGTTTCCGACGGAATGGCTATATCGTCGGTGATTCCGTCAGAATAATAACGACGGATCCGTAGGAATATCTGTCGAAAAAGGTATTTTATTTTTTTAAAATATACAATTTATATAAAAATACTTCTGAGCGTCGGGCTCAAAATGGGTATCCGATTTGGATTCCGTCAGCTCTCACATGTTATTTTTATCTCCCAGGTCGTGTTGGAACGTTCAGTACACAGATCAGACTAATATTTTAGATTTTGGACCCCCGAACCCCAAATTATCTGAATTATTTTAAACTAAGTTAGGTTTAAAAACTAACTTAGTTTTGAATTAAGTAATTTGAGTGTCGAGCTCAAACCAGGTATCCGATTTGGATTCCGTTGGCTCTCACAAGTCACTTTTACCTCCCAGATCGTGTTGGAACTACCGGCACGCCGATTAGATCGATATTTTAGATTTTGGACCCCCGAACTCAACTTCTTTAATTTTAAATTAACTATATTTGAAGAATGCACTTCTGAGCGCCAGGCTCAAACCGAGTATCCGATTTAGATTCTGTCAGCTCTCATAAGTCACTTTTACCTCCCAAGCCGTGTTCGAACGATCGGCACGTCGATCAGACGGATATTTTAGATTTTGGACCCCCAAACCTAACTTCTTTAATTTTAACCTAAGTGCATTTGAAAAATGCACTTCTGAGCGCCGGGCTCAAACCAGGTATCCGATTTAGATTCCGTCAGCTCTCACAAGTCACTTTTACCTCTCAGGTCGTATTAGAACGATTGGCGCACCGATCAAACCGATATTTTAGATTTTGGACCTCCGAACCCCTAATTATCTGAATTGTTTTAAACTAAGTTAGGTTTGAAAACTAACTTAGTTTTGAATTGAGTAATTTGAGCGCTAGGCTTAAACCGGATATCCGATTTGGATTTCGTCGGCTCTCACAAGTCACTTTTACCTCCCAGGTCGTGTTGGAACGATCGGCACGCCGATCAGACCGATAATTTAGATTTTGTACTCCCGAACCCCTAATTATCTGAATTATTTTAAACTAAGTTAGGTTTGAAAACTAACTTAATTTTGAATTCAGTAATTTGAGCGTCGGGCTCAAACCGGATATCCGATTTGGATTCCGTTGGCTCTCACAAGTCACTTTTACCTCCCAGATCGTGTTGGAACTACCGGCACGCCGATTAGATCGATATTTTAGATTTTGGACCCCCGAACTCAACTTCTTTAATTTTAAACTAAGTGCATTTGATGAATGCACTTCTGAGCGTCGGGCTCAAACCGGGTATCCGATTTAGATTCCGTCAGCTCTCACAAGTCACTTTTAACTCCTAAGTCGTGTTGGAACGATCGGCACGCCGATCAGATTGATATTTTAGATTTTGGACCCCCGAACCTAACTTCTTTAATTTTAAACTAAGTGCATTTGAAGAATGCACTTATGAGCGCCGGGCTCAAACCGGGTATCCGATTTGGATTCCGTCAGCTCTCACAAGTCACTTTTACCTCCCAGGTCGTGTTGGAACGATCAGCACGCCGATCAGACTAATATTTTAGATTTTGGGACCCCCGAACCCCTAATTATCTGAATTGTTTTAAGCTAAGTTAGGTTTGAAAAATAACTTATTTTTGAATTGAGTAATTTGAGCGCCAGGCTCAAACCGGGTATCCGATTTGGATTCCGTCGGCTCTCACAAGTCACTTTTACCTCCCAGGTCGTGTTGAAACGATCAGCTCGACGATCAGACTGATATTTTAGATTTTGGAGACCCGAACTCCTAATTATCTGAATTATTTTAAACTAAGTTAGCTTTGAAAACTAACTTAGTTTTGAATTGAGTAATTTGAGCGCCGAATCTAAACTGGGTATCCGATTTGGATTCCGTCAGCTCTCCCAATTCACTCTCACCACCCAGGTCACGTTAGAATGATTGACATGTCAATTTGATCAATATTTTACATTCTAGACCCCTGAACCCCTCGTTATCTGAATTATTTTAAATTAAGTTAGATTTGAAAACTAACTTAGTTCTGAATTGAGTAATTTGAGCGCTGAATCCAAACCGGGTATCCGATTTGGATTCTGTCAGTTCTCTCAATTCACTCTCATCACCCAGGTCGCGTTGGAATGATTGACATGCCGATTTGATCAGTATTTTACATTCTGGACCCCTGAACCCCTAGTTATCTGAATTATTTTAAACTAAGTTAACTTTGAAAACTAACTTAGTTCCGAATTGAGTAATTTAAGTGCCAAATCCAAACCGGGTATCCGATTTGGATTCCGTCAGCTCTCCCAAGCCACTCTCATCACCCAGGTCGCGTTGGAAATAGGTAATTAGCCGATCAGGTCAATATTTTACATTTTGGAACCCCGAACCCCTAGTTATATGAATTATTTTAAACTAAGTTAGCTTTGAAAACTAACTTAGTTCCAAATTGAGTAATTTGAGAGTCGAATCCAAACCGGGTATCCGATTTGGATTCCGTCAACTCTCTGAAGTCACTCTCATCACCCAGGTCACATTGGAATTAGCTAATTAGCCGATCAGGCCAGTATTTTACATTTTGGAACCCTGAACCCCTAGTTATGTGAATTATTTTAAATAAAGTTAGCTTTGAAAACTAACTTAGTTCCGAATTGAGTAATTTGAGCGTCGAATCCAAACCAGACATCCGATTTGGATTCCGTCAGGGAAATAAAAATTACTCATTCCATCCCATATAAACCATCTTAACCCGATTTATTCCTATATTTGCTAGGGTCTTGTTACGTTGAATCTAAATTCATGTATATTCATTGATTTTAGAATTGAGTAATTCTGCCAAAATAAAAATATATTAAACACTTACCTGAGGTGGCTCTGTCGTGGTCGTGGATCCATGACAAAGAATTCACACCTGGGAGAGGAGGGCAATGAGTGACTGCAAGATGCGCCGCTCCTGGCTCGACATCTCTATCCTCGTCTGCTGCTGTAACTATCGCTGCAAATTAGAGATCTCCGCTCGGATGATGTCTCTGACGTCGCTGGGAGAAGTACTGGTACCAGGTGGGGGTGTACTAAAGGCACATCTACTAGTCGGGGCAGCGCCTGAACTCGCACATGATGATATCACCGGGCCAGTCTCCAGGCTCTGCCCAAAACCATATAGCCGGCCTTTCTTCGATGTGCTAGCTGCTGCCACCCATGTTGTCGAATCTAACTCCGGCTGCTGTGCGTCTCCGTCCCCATACTTCTCTGTCAACTGTCTGCTATATGTTTCCTACAAATTGAATAAAAAAACTTGTAAATTTCATATGAATGAATCATATTTAAATGAAAAGAAAAATTTATCCAGAGATATAAACTTACCGCTACTGAGCGGGCTCTCTCACTAACAAACTAGTTCGTCCCCTTCTTTTTGTATGTTTTGTCGAACACCTCTAGGAACGTCGGAGCTCGATTGAGTGAAACGGCATGTTTTACAATTCATAGTAAAAAAATATTAAATATATGAATAAAATATAAGAAGATAATTTGAAAGATTACTTACCAACTTTTGTTTATGAGTCGCGAAAGAGACGGACCCACTAGTATGCACATTTATGTCTGGTTGTGACACCCTGTTTGGTGCGACTTTTTGGGACTTTTCTATCCACTTGGACTCGGCCCATTTGTCATATACAACGTCCCAATACTCCTTCCTCATCCAAGGAGGGCGGTGCTCCTTCCACAGCTGTCGATCTTGACTCCCACCAGTATTTTTCTGAGCCCTTCCTTGAGCCTCATGCATTGTCTTTTGGTAATTTGTTTGCATACTAACCTCCCAGGCAGAACGACCTCTCACCGGGTCCTGTCTACTCGTGAACTGATAAGTCCACTGTAAATAAATTAAGTTATATGGGTTAGTATACTATTTTGAATTGAGTTTTGGAAATACGTGAATTAAATGATTAAATTACTTTCTATGAACATGTCGAACAATAAATCCCGGATGCCCATCGAAAATTCTCTGAAACTTATTGCCGGCCCGGGAACATGTGCCATTACTAGTCTCATAGAATAACGGATAGCCTCGCCCGGTTCTAATTTATCACTGCAATTAAAAATGTTAAAATAGTTGAAATTAGACACTTGAAGGATAAATAATGAATGTAATTCACAACCATATAAATTTACCCAGAGATCCAGCACGGTAGACGTCCATCATGGGCCCCGCCTCCCTCGCCCTCATAAGTACTGCCGAGGGACTGTGGCGGTTGAGTGGCGGAGCCGAATGGGGGTGTGCCCTACACAGCTGGTGGGAGGGCACTGGGACCTGTAAGAATTAAATGTCATAAGTAAATGAAATATAATCAAAGAATATTTGGCTATAAAGTGAAAGAGACATAACTATAACGGGAGGTGGTGGGGGTGTGCCCTGCATAACTGGTGGGAGGGCACTGGGACATGTAAGAATTAAATGTCATAAGCAAATGGAATATACTTAAAGAATATTTTGCTAGAGATTAAAATATACATACCTGAACCGAGAGTTGGTGGGAGTGTGCCCTGCACAGCTGGTAGAAGGACACTGGGACCTGTAAGAATTAAATGTCATAAGCAAATGGAATATAATCAAAGAATATTTTACTAGAGATTAAAATATACATACCTAAAGCGGGAGGTGGTGGGAGTGTGCCCTGTACAGTTGGTGGAAGGACACTGGGACCTGTAAGAATTAAATTTCATAAGCAAATGGAATATAATCAAAGAATCTTTTGCTACAGATTAAAATATACACACCTGAAGCGGGAGGTGGTGGGAGTGTGCTCTGCACAGCTGGTGGGAGGGCACTGGGACCTGTAAGAATTAGATATCGTAATCATAACATATAATCACACAATATTTCATTGCATTTTCAAAATAGACATACCTGTCAGCTGCGGTGTCTCATGTGCAGGGCGTGAGCCGACACTCGGACCTATAATAAATAAATATTCTCAGCTGATATATAATTAATACACTTATATAGCTAAATCAGAGAATAGATATGCATGTGCCCGAAGTAGACGCCAAAGAGGAGGGAGTAGAGCCCCGCCCACTGCCCTGTCTCCTCCCACTCCCACTATGACCTCCTCAGACCATCTCTTTATTAAGAACAATAAAATTAATGCAGATTAATCCATAATTATATAAGATTTACAAATCTCATTAAAAATTATGTAAAAATGTAAAAATATCTGACTAAATTATCGAATATTATCTATTTCCTCTTCAAGTGCTGATGATATATCTAACTCAGCCTCATCTTTGTCATCCGTACTAGCCTCATGAGATTCAAACTCTTCATCTTCATCGGACTCCTCCTCCCCTATAACATCAACATTTAGGTCCATCGGATCGACTTCTTCCACTTCATTTTCCGCATGTAACGACAATGGCTCATCAGATTCGTCCAAATGAAGATGTGTGAAACCTACAGCACCAACTTCGTCTGATTGAAAATATTCGACATTGGCATCCTATGAAACAGTTTCACTCAGATTCAACTCATAAGTGGGAAAAAGTCTAGCTTGCTTTAACCCTACAAACTACCGGTTGAAACCTAAAAAATTACACAAGCAGATACGGCAAATCCGAAGCCCGTGAAGCCTCATCCCAAGATGCCTCGAGCTTAAGAAGACCTCATGAAAGCCCAATTATGGTGACTTAGAACACCAAATGCTATGAAGACATACTGATCTCAGCCTCATTTTACGACAATAAAAGACTAGCTGTAGCATAATATCACACCCGACTGCACCTTCCCGGCGAAGCCGCTATCCGGCAAATCATCATCCGTCACGGAGTCGATTAAGCCGAATAAACCACAACATTGTCCACTGAAACTGAAAAGGTGCTCGGGCTACCATATGCCTGCTTAAGCTCCATCAGTAGCCTCCCGATCGTCAAAGTGGTTGAGATATACTCGGGGTTATTTCCGAAGGAACGGCTCCCGAAGGAAGGACTTGCTACACTCCGGATGCAGATAATCATTTGAAAGGCCACCTGTCACTGAAATATTTGAGTAGAGGGTCGAACGAAGGAATGGGCCAAAGAAGCATTTAAATAAGCTAAAAGGAAGTCTGATGGGCTAAAGGAAGCTTAGTAGGCCTAAATGGGCTGAAGATATCAAGTGTAGACACGCCAATACGGTGGCTAACACATGACCCAGTGGCCACCACATGATCCGGTGGCCAGAAGCGGGGCACGCCTTGTGCCACCATATCACCTCGTCCACGCCTTGTGCCACCATATCAACCCCATTCCCCACCTATAAAGAAACCCAATCCGAAGACTTGGAGGAGAAGTAAGAGAAAAAGAAAGAGAAAAGGTAAAAAAGAAAGCGAAGAGACTAGAGAGCAACAGAGGTAGTAGGAAAGAGATCGGGGAGAAGAGAGAAGAGTGAAGAGAGTAAGAGATTAGCAAGGTGGGTCTGATTACCATGTAATTCCCTCATTTGGGCCACAGCTCCCCCCTCCCTGTAAGGATCAATGCCGAGATCAGGAAGAACGCAGCGAAAACTAGAAATTAAAATTTAAACTGGCCATGTTGATCGCTTCTTTGTGAATCCCGAAGATAATCCACAACTACGATATATGATTTTACCTCTGCGATGCTCAGATCGCAGCGAAGTGGAAACAATCCCTCGTGGCGGTAATTAACCGCGCAACTGAACGGCCTCTAGCAGTAACCACACGGGCACGAACGGTGGAATCTCCTCGTCGTAACGCCCCCACGAACGATCTCCTCTGCGGTATCTCCATGATCTCTACACTAGAGATGAGAGGAAGAAGAGAGAGGAGAGAGAGGGGGTGCCAGGAGAGAGAAGGAGCGGCCCGGGAAAACCCTGGATACTTGGCCCAGGGTTTTTTCCATCGCAATTATTTTTTATAGACTTCTCGGTCTTTCACAAAAACCCTCAATAGTCTAATATTGCAAATATACTTCCACTATCCATAACCCTAATGTGTGTGACCCTCTAGGCCCAGTGTCAGTCTGGTTTTAGGCCCAATAAGCTTAATAACTCTTTCTTAGCTTTTCCACATTATTAATTAACATGGAATTAATTATTTAATCATCTCATGACTTAAATAATTAATTAATCATCTTATGATGAATAACTATCTCATGATTATTCCTTTGATGGGCTTTCAGGCCACGGTAGGCACCAAGCAACACTCCGTGACCCTAGAAGATAAAAGGGGTCTATAAAACCACTCTGGGACCTTTCCATCAACAGTTACCACACAGCTATAGTCCTTCATTCATATCTAATGCCCCTGGTCATAATTAATGGTATGGTCATACTGTCAAACCCTTCTTATCTATGACCTGATGATCATACTCCGAGTCCCAATGAAAAACTCCTTTTCCATTGAACTATCTACCTTGGCCAAGGATTTAACCAAATACCATTCATAGGGCATTCTCTCTCATACTATATCTGAGAGTGAATGATCCACTGTTGTCACTCAATTACCTTCGCATGTATTCCACTGTATCCGAATATCTGAGCATCCAAGACTTATGGATAAAGTCCCTTTGCCTGGAATCAAAATACAGAAGTCCTCATGCAAAGTATCTTTGGTGACTCATGTCAAAGGACCAACTGTGTAACTGTAACTGAAGATTCTCTTGGTTGACAGTTAGATATAATTACCATCCATAAATTCCTGATCGGATCAGTTCAGTGAACCCTATTCTTATAATGGGCACCTACACATATATCTTAGTATCTCCACATCAATGACTGTGAGATCAGTCACCCTCATCATATGAGATGATATCATGTGCACTGGTCTATCCGGATTCTTTGATGTCCTATCTCAAAGATCCTATGACCAGGAACATTTAGAACATATGCATCTAGAAGGTTAATCTCACTATCATAATCTCATTATGATTCAACCTTCATAGCCTGCGTTCAAGGACTTCATCACGTCAAGCGGTAATATGTATAAATTAATAAGATATAATGAAGAAATTGTCAAAAATACGTTGAGAATATATACGAAATGATGCCATCACTTCATAAGTGATTGGCTTACAGGACATACACTTCTTTCATTCTCCCACTTGCACTAAAGCCAATCACCTCTCGCTAGATCTCCACCAGCCTTAGGTGATAATCAACTACATCTTGAGTCAACGACTTAGTTAGTGGATCTGTAATGTTATTAGCGAAAAAAAAAGAACTCTTTCTAGGTAGCATCTCTCTTTAATTTATAATATCTCTAGTCAGGTGGAACTATTGCAGAAAGTACAACGACTTCTGATGAAACCACGGTTCCAAAGCAAGAGCTATAACCCTCTCGTTATCGCATAACATGGGTACCTGATCAGTGACACTAGGGATAACTCCCTACATGATGATGAACTATTTCATCTACATAACGTCGAATCAACATTTGTTATCAATTTTGGAACTCTTCCAACTAACCATCAAGTTGCCTTCTCCACCCACCAGGAACATATCATTAATTCTTTCTCAAGAATGTAAGAATATATTTCACAGCACTCCAATGCTGATCACCTAGATCTGTCTGATATAGCTCATAACACTTAGAGCATTTGATATATCAGATCTCGTACATAGTATATTACACATGATAAACATTTATGCCTAAAGCATAATGAATATTACTCATGTGTTACCTATACATAGAAGAGTTAGAAAACATCTTCTTAGAGAGGTAAAATTCACGTCTCATCAGCATGAGACTTATCTGGGTATCGTTCCTTGTCAAACCCTTTGACAATAACACCTATGTACGATAACATAGTTAAGTTAAGCATCCTTCCTTGATCTATCTATATTGTATTGCCCTGGATCTTTCGGTCATCTTTCGGGTTCGGATCCGTGCGTTTCGGATCAGTTTCGGAAGTCCCGGGACGTGATTTGCGGATTCCACGTGTTTTTCCTTGACAGGACCTATGGAACCCCGTAGCGGGTAAACCGGGTCGTTCACCTACTCAGGGATGGTACCATGGCGATCAGCGTGTTCCGAGGATCTCGGAGGTATATTTTCCTATTTTTTTCGTATTTTTTGGAAAAATCCAGATTTTCTATATAACCCCATTTCCTTTTCTTTTTCTTTTTCTTTTCTCCTTTATATTTCTTCTTCCTCCTCCTTCTTCCTCCTTCGCCTATGAGAGAACCGGCACCCCCACTTTTTCTCTCTCCTCTTTCGACGACGACGCAGCGTGCCCCTCCGGCTATAGAGGGTTGTGGGCGACGGCGGCGGCGAGGTGATCGTGGTGGCGTGCGTGGCTCGTGGGAAGCTCGGGAAGAACGAGGGTTTCAAGCGAGTTTTTGAGGATCGGCGACGATCCACCGCGTTTCGGACAATTCCGAGGTAGGGTGACGATCATTAGCTTGGCATTTATCATCCCCGTGACTTCTAGGCAGAGGCGAGGTCGAGAGAGGGCTATTTTGAGCCGGGAAGGGAAAATCATGTTTGGGGGCTTGAGTGGCTGATCTAGCATTTTAATCCGCCATTTTGTGGTTTGTGGGCATCAAAAGATGCATTGGGGGCTTGGGAACAAGTTTCCCTTTTGGTTCACCTTCACCCGGGGGTGAATGGGGCGTGGAATGACGATTTTGGGATTTTCCCACCGTTCTCAGTTTTTTGGAACTCTGGCGGTCCTTCCAGTGACCGCCACTTCCTTTTGGTGGTCCCCATGCGACTGTTTCAATCGTCCCGTACGTGGGTTGGGCCTGGCGGCCGCACAATGAGCCGCTAGAGCCCAGGTGGCGGTCGAAGGGCCGACCACCAGTCGAGTTGGCTGGCGTGGCCTTCGAGGCATTTTTGACCGTTGGATTTTTGACCGTTGGAGGTTTTAGGGTCTGGCGGCCGAAGGTACGATCGCCTCATGCCCATTGGGGCCCTATATAGGACCGTTTCTGCCTCCACAACCCAGGGGGTGGCGGTCTATAATGAGACCGCTACATCCCAGTGGTGGCCTAATGCTGAACCGCTAGCCCTTGTGGCTGCCCAAAGGTGGACCACCAACGGTTTACGTCTAACCGGAGCTATGTTTTGCCGATTCGAATCCTAGGTGAGTGGACCTCGATCCTCGTGCTGACCCGTGGTCTGACTGATGCTGGGCATCATGTGGGGACCACATGTTAGGGTTTCGTGGGACCCCGAGAGGTGGTGTTCTCGACTTGTGTCAATGTGAGTCGGTGTCGGTACGAGGAGCGGCTCTTGTACTTTGTCTGATTTAGACGTTGTTTTCCATTGACTAGAGAGTCTACTCCTTCAGTGACCCTCCACTAGTCGTAGCCTTTCAACACGTGAGTGGTCCCACCAGGGAGTGGTGGCGAAGCTACCCTGAGAGACGGTTTTTAGACTGGTTTCTGTTGGGCCCCACGTCTTGCAGCCAGAGTCCGGCTGAGGGGAAAACCAGTCAGAGGGCCAGACCTGGGACGGATGGTCTGTGTGTGCACAAGTGGTTGGGGGGGGGGGGTTGCACCCGCACTGACGAGCGCGACCCCAGCTAGTCACTTGTTCTGTGGTTACTTGTACAGTGTCCCCTTTCCACCAGGGGTCGAGGGCGACACACGAGGCATGGTCTAAGCCGTCAGTGGACACATCCGGCCTTGCTTCTAGTGGGTTGGTACTACTGTCTTTGTCTGGTAGTGACTCTTGAGTTTTGACGAGTTGTCTCAATTTTCGTGCCATGCGTTCGGTAATTGGCGTAGTAGAGGTTTCCCATTTATTTTCTCCTGTAGCTCTTTGTTCTACCTCCTACTAGTGGTAGCTTGTAGTTACTTTTCACGCAGTTTCTCGGTTTGTGAGGTGGGGACCGAATGATCCCTACTGAGCCTTTTGTTTTAAGGCTCATTCCCTACGTGTTTTTCGTGTTTCAGGTGAGACGAGGCTTTAGGGGAGCGCTTCCGAGGCTCCACGTGGTTCAGGTGCCCAGGGTTAGTTGCCAGTTGTCAGGCCGGGGTATGCCCCGTGTAGTTGTACCTTTCTCTTTGGACTGTACTAGTTGTGGACTACTGTTATATTTTTAGACTGCTGTTATATTGTGGACCATGTAATTTGATTTATGTCATTATTAATTTCATGTTTAATTATTATCTGTGTAGTTCTGTAATTATTTTAGAGTCTTGTGTATTTCCACATCATCCCTTTTAACCCTTCCGAGTCTTCTGGCTCGTGGGTGACAGTTCGGGATTCGGGTTATCGGGCCTTCCCGATGTTTGGATCTGGGGTCGTTACAGTTGGTATCCGAGCGCGGTTGTGGATATATATAAGAATCATAAATGGTTGCAGTGGTCCACTAGTTCACAATGATGATGTACAGTTGGCACTGGCTTAGGGCATCGTGTGTTTTATTGATTTCCCCATTTTCCGTGTCTTCTGTCTGTTGGAGTAGGCGAGTATGGCATCGAGGCAGAGGACTCATTCGCAGTAGGGACAGTCGACAGAGGAGCAGGAAGAGCAGAGCAGAGTGCCACCAAACACCACTGATGCAGCGATAGTTCCGGGGGCAGAGGATTTCTTTCGGAGCATGTTTCAGTTCATTACTCAGCAGTTTGGCGGTGATACTGGTGAGGGCTCATCGTCTAGGGGCGGGCCTAGCCATGCAGTGAGGGACTTTTTGCAGTTCCACCCACCGTACTACGATGGCCAGCCGATCCCGGTGTGGCTAGGTGATGGCTTGATGAGATGGAGATAGTGTTCAGTTCCCTGAACTGCCTTGAGGAGGATAGGGTGATGTTGGCATGTAACCAGTTGTAGGGATGGCTCGATCTTGGTGGTCTTCAGAGTGGAAGATGTCCTTTCAGTCACGTTCCCTCCAGCTGATCATGTGGAAGGACTTCGTTACGGTCTTCGAGTGTACTTACTGCCCATCTCATGTCGGTACGCAGAAGATGTGTCAGTTTCTGGAGCTGGTGCAGGGCGACATGTCAGTGTTGCAGTACAGGGCTTGGTATGTTGAGTAGGGCCATTATGCTCCCCATATCATGGAGAATGAGGGACTGAAGACCGAGCAGTTCGTCCAGGGTTTGAGGCAGGATCTGAGGCACCTCTTGATGGCGAACGTTGCTTTATATTTGGAGACAGCTTCCCGTGTGGTGGCGTCACTGGAACTGGATATGCAGAAGACTCGAGGACAGGGTGGCCAGGGGCAGTCCCAGTTAGGACGTAGCCAGCAGTCGGCTACCCAACAGCAGGGCACTTTTCAGCACGCTACGGGTGGTTCAGGAGTGTCGGCACCGGCAGCGTCAGCGACAGGATCTGCGTCCTTCGGCTCCAAGGTCAAGAAGTTTCTTAAGGGTTTTGGTAAGAAGTGTAAGGACAAGAGGCAGGCGTCTTCGGGTAGTGTGCAGCAGTCGGTTCCCTATCAGCGTCAGGGATCAGTGGGTGGATCACGGGGGAGCGTGTCCCCGGTGTGGCGAGTCGCATCCAGGCAGGCAGTGCATGGTGCCGGTGATTTGTTTCAGGTGTGACCAGCCAGGGCACATGGCGCGTGACTGTCCCTCGAGGCGGCAGCAGCAGCAGTATCCTCTACAGCAACAGTATCCCTAGTGTAGATTATATAAAAAAAATCCACTCGAGAAAAGAAAAGGATAATATGGCTAGAAAAGCATGGGAAGAGAGGAAAAGGGGAGCATGCGTGGGATGCTAATGAAGAGTGATCGCCAGAGACGCAGGGGCCTCAAAAATATAACAATAAAGAATAGGAGGGATCGTGAAAAATACCTTAAAATAAGTGTGGGAGATGTGAGTGCACCTTCTCTTGCTATCGGCCGGTCGATGAAGGGAGTTTCTCTTGTGTAGATTACCCTTGCAAAGACAAAGAAAACAACCAACAAACAAGTATGGATTAGAACCAAGTGTGTAGCATCAAATCCATAATAGAAATACAAACAATGAAGAGCATGGACTAGAACACACTTTGTTGGGTGTTGACCCTTAAACCCCTATGCAATAGAGTAGGTAAAAAAATGATGATATGATGAAAAGGGTTGTCCAAGTGTTGCACAATTGGAGGTGTGCTAGAGTGCACAACATGGGAAGATCTCAATAAAAAAGAAATAAAAGAAGAATATGATATGATGCATGCAATTAACTAAAGCAATAATAAGAGAAAGGGGAAGGAAAGCTTAGTGGTTTTCTCCAATTTGCTCCAAGATCTTCAAAAGAGGAAGAAGCTCTAAAGGATGAAGGAGCTCCAAATCTTCAAGGGAGGAAGAAGAACTCTATGGATGAAGCTTGTAGGTACATGGGAGTCTCCTCCTTGAGCCTTCAATCCAACATCACCTATCCTTAGAGTGATTGATGATGCCCTTAACACAAGGGAGAGAGGGGTCTTATTTATAGGGTTGAAATTTAGAATTTAATCCAAGGGAAATTAGGAAAACCAGTTTTAGTTAGATTTAGCAAGAGATAAACCTTAGGCAAGTGTCCCTTTAACATTAGAAAGTCTTAGGATACCTTTCCCAAGTGAAAGAGGGCTCAAAATGAGGAAAGAAGGAGGTTCTGTCGGAGTTCGGATCTCTGAAAGAAATGACGACCAGGCAGATGGTCACTATTTAAAATAACGCCCACGCGAAGCGTCGCTAATTCTTAGGCATTTCGAGACAGATTCAGACTTTCTGAAATTTAAAA
Source organism: Amorphophallus konjac (assembly GCA_022559845.1). Classification (NCBI taxonomy): domain Eukaryota; kingdom Viridiplantae; phylum Streptophyta; class Magnoliopsida; order Alismatales; family Araceae; genus Amorphophallus; species Amorphophallus konjac. The sequence continues at coordinate 98,106,289 of CM040129.1, read as the reverse complement.
AGAATTGACGACGATGAGGAAGTCGCTATTTAGAATTTAATACGAATTTCGGACGGAGTTAAAACCTCAAAATATGGTAATGAAATTGGCGACTTTACACACTGGCGCTATTTCACAAAATAGCGACCTTCCAGGAAGTCGTGGAATCAAAAATAATCAGATTTTGGCTCAAAATATGAAGAAAAGAATTGATGACCTTCCGAACGGTCGCTATTTAATGAATTGGCGACTTCACGCAGTGCCACTATTTCAAATAATCTGAAAACAGCAAAACGGAAGCCTGCTAGAATTGGCGCCCCCTTCCTGGGCGCTATTGAAATAGCGGCAGGCAGGCTGCCACCAATTGGTTAAATAGCGGCAGGGTGGCCGCCACTAATTCGTTAAATAGCGGCAGGGTGGCCGCCACTAATTCGAAAAGCCCACGGAAAAATGGAGAAAAATCTCAAAAAATTTTGGAAAAATAGCAAAACATGTGTGAAAGTTAATTGGGGGAAGTTGGATGTTCAAGAAAAGAGAGGAAAACTACTCAAATAAGTCGATTTGAGGGCCAAATGGGGCATCGCAGTGCGATAAGAGATATGCTCAAGATGATGTCAATTTTAGCATGTCTACAGCTGTCCCGCCTTGGCGTCTACTTTGCAAGGGAGTGACACAGAGTGTAATGAAGTGTAATGGAGTGAAGCGACGTGGAATGAAGTGGAGCGAACTGAAAAGTAGACGCCAAGGTGCGATGAGACACACGATCAATATCACTTGATGGCAATTGAATCAAAAGCTCGAGATGAACCAATCTTGAGGAGATTCGATGAAAATAACAATTGTTTGGATAAAGAAGGAGTGTACGCGCGGGCATAAAGGAGATAAAAGAGTGATCAACTTCTAGCGCGGTGGAAGTACCCCATGTTATAAATCTGTAGGTTTCACCATTGGAGAGCGGTTACCAGCCAATGTAGACGTGCTGTAGCCAAGGTGGATCAAAGGAAACGGAATTAAACGAGAGATAAAAATCCAAACAAATGAGTTTTCAAGGAAACAACCTAAAACGGCAACAAGGCGAACTGAGGACACAATTCGGCATGGGATATCTCTTATCATGGACAATCAGAATTATCTTTACCTTTAAAATCAGCTTATCAGAAGGGTTTTCCAATGTTAATTCAAATTCCTATATGAATGCATGCTGGGTTTAAAGGGAAAAGTAAAGCAAAAGTGAATATAAGATAATCAAGGATAATATTGTTAAACTATCGAGACTGGGTCAAGAAACCCATTCGTGAGCTGATACTAAGCCGAAGCCCGTTTATCCGCGCACTAACTCGCAAAAGGGAACCATCGTCCCCAGTCTTGGACGGCTCAACGTCCTATCCGTACGACTAAGATGCCTCTGGAATCATCATTATTTTTGATGAAGGGGAACTCAAATTCCAAATTTATCAAAGCCATAAGGTCCTTGATATGATCTAGTAGCATAATAGTATATAGTAAAATACATACACGGGGAAGATGGTGATAGTAATAAGCATGAGGGAATTGAGAAATGAGGCGCAAACACCGTGGGACGTGGATGATGTCTAGACGGTGGGACTAAGAGCTTCTTTCTGCGCTCAAAGATTCGTCATCCAAGATATAAAAGAAAACAAGCAATGAATAAGGCATTTAAGCATAGCAAGTATAGCATGATTCAAAGTATTAATAAGCAATCACAACATAGACATCAAAGCAATCAAAGCTTGGTGTGATAGCATTCAAGCATGTATTAGTAAGGCGAAGCATGTTTAGCATGAATTGCATGAGTTGAAGCATAGCATTGCAAAGCATCATTGTTTGTTGTTTGTCATGAGGATGACAATCTTGGCATGTGAGATTGAGATTGGATGATCAGGATCAAGTAATGCCCAGTGGTAGAGTGATCAAGTGAAACCAGCAGGAGTTTATTAAAAGATGAACGATCAATTAATGCCCAGTATGACATGAATAGAGAGATGATAATCAGGAGTGCCCATAGTGACAAATCATGATGATGTTGGGAAGAATCAGAAGATTGATAGCGGTGAATGGAGGGGACTCATCCCGTTATCTTGGTCCTTGCAAAATTATTGTTCCTGTGAAATCAACACCATCAGAAAAATACAATGAAATTTTTTTTTGAAATATCCAAATTTTTATGGGTTTTGAAAAAGTATTCAAATTTTTATGGATTTTGAGAAAATATTTAAATTTTTATGGATTTTGAGAATATTCAAATTTTTTGAATTTTTTAAGAAATAATCAATTTTTTAGATTTTGGTTTGGACATTGCTAAAGCAGCATCAAAGGATGTTTAAACCACTGGCTAAGGGTCCTTGTTCCTTCCCCTTTCGCTAAAAATTACCTAAAGCCGGACATGCATTAAAGGTGGCGCCCTATAACCGGCTACCCTTGGTTAACAGTGCCCCCACCAAGGCCATACCCGAGAAACACTCGGTTTTAGAGGGAGAAGAGAAGAATGATTGGAGATAAGCCTGATATAAGTTAAGAAGATATCGGGTTTTGACTTCCGTCCATAGCACAACCCCTAGAGATTCGGTCTGTTGCGCCGGGATTTTATGTCGTATCATCGAACCTTACATTCTCTTATAGGCACGCATACGATCAGGCTCATAACGTCCCGCGGGGAAACTTTACTGCCCTCTTGCCATGCCAAATTCATCAAATTTTTCTTTTGATTTCACCATTCTTTTTTCTTTTTTTCATGATTTTCATTTTCCTGTTTTGTGTCCTTCGGACTTGAAAGATACTGTAATTGAAACATGATATTTGGGAATAAGATCATAATAGATTGTCCCTATTTGAGACTTCCTCTTGTCGGGGTGTGCTTAGGTTGGTTGTTTTGCCCAAGAATATCTCTATTTCTCATATTTCAGCCGAGTTAAGAAGAGAAAAAGACATCGTGCCCTCAAGCATGGTCCTAGTAGCAACGATGTTTTACTAAGGGAGACGACTAAGGACACCGTGAAGTGTGTGGCATACCCAACTAAGGGTTGCCCTTAATGAGCGAGGAGAGAATGCCGAACTCCCACCGTGGGATTCTTATTACCAAAGTGCTGCATAGCAAGCCTAAAGACTCTTTTGACAATGATTTAATTAGACAAAGATAAAGGTCTAAAACACCACTTTTAATCATGTTAAGAAGCACTTCATTTGAAAATCGTGTGTGAATAACGTGATGAAAGTGCATAAGAATGCATAGTTATGCACCAATGTTACCTTGTAACCTTGTAGAAGAAGCAGCAGCTGCTGGAGGCAATATTGATAAGCGTGGGATATGTCATCCTCTTTTGGCAGAAAGGAAAGGAAGCAAAGCTTTGAAAGTGGGTTAACAAGAAAGAGCGGTGCTTAGGCCAGACTCAAACGAATATGGAGAAAAGGAAAAGAGGCGAGGGCTAGAACTCCCTCACTAAGGTGTAGAGACCATGATCACATAGAAAGGTGTACAGAATGAAAGGAAACATTAAGAGGTGGAGTGAGACTAAAGTCTCGGAAGCAGTGGGAGAATGGGCAGATGCCCAGAGCAGTTGAGGTGGAAGAAGTCGGGTCGGACCCGGGATCGGGAAGAATTAAGAGGAGAAACTGATAGATGGAAAGAGGAGGGTCCGAAGGAGGATCATGGTAGGAGAAATCCGGAGGATCCGGAGGAGGAAAATCCCGAGAGACGCGATGTCCTGGGAAAAGGTATGGAAAAAAGTGATTGAAGAGGAAGAAAAGAATAAAGGACGCGATGTCCTAGAAGAGTAAGAAGATGAATCGGAAGAAAGATGAAGGGTCCAGAGGAGGCAAGTAGAGAGGGACGTGATGCCCTGGGAGAATCAGTGGGAAGCCCGAAAGATCCGGACGTGAGGGTGTGTAGGGGCGCGATGCCCAGAGAGGAAGATCCGGAGGTTCCAGAGGGGGAAGATATCATGGGACACGATGCCCAAGAAAAATCAGTAAGAAATCCAAAAATTACGGGGGAGGAAGACACCATGGGGCGCGATGCCCTGGGAGAATCAATGAGAAATCCGGAAGGTCCAGATGCAAGAGTTGGGAGTGGGCGTGATGCCCTAAGAGAAATCTGAAAGGGGCACAATGCCCAACAGGTGTAAGGGGACCCAGAGATCCATAAGATAGAAGTGAACATGATTGTGAATGTGAAGGATCCAGAGATTCCGGAAGGCAAGGAAGATACGGGTTCGGAAATTCGGGAGATAAGTAATACAAATGGATGTAATGCAATGAATGTAATGGGTGCATGGAATGCAAGGGGTGCATATGATGTAAATAATGCATGGAATGAGAGAATGAGATCCTCTTCCTCACCCGTGGAGTGGCCCATAAAGAGAAAAATGTGGATGAATTGGTGGAAGGCTCAATAATATAAGATTGCCCACCCCTCCATGGTAAGCAAGGTGCCCAGTCAAACAGCTCAAGAAGTGGAAATAGCGCCCATGAGCTCTCATTAGAAGGATGTGTGACTGTGATGCAAGAAGAAAACCCCTTAGGAAATTGTATAATGAGAGAGCGAAGGGTAATAAGAGCATTGAAAGAATGTCGATCAATGAATAAGGTGACAATGATAAAAGGCCGATATGACATCAACTTGGAAGAATTTATCATAGTGAGCCTTGTTGTGCCCCTTGTGATTTGATGATAGGGTGTTGTTGTTTGGTTGTTTTGATGATAGCAACTCAATGAGTCTCCACATAAGAATGATGATGAAATGATGTTTTGAATGCATTATTCTGTTTGAATGTTCTGGTATATAGATTGCATTCTTGTTTTCTTTCTCTCACTGCATCGGTTTAATTTCTGTCATATGCATACTATGCATCAGTGCATTAACAGAGTCTATACATCGTCAGGTTGCTTGATCAGTGCATTAACAGAGTCTATACATTGTCAGGTTACTTGCACGTAGAGTCTATACATTCGTTAGAGCTCAGCTCGTGGCTTAGTCTGTTCATCCATGTTCATTTTGCATGTGTGCATCCCTCAGCAAAGTCTGTACACTCTATGGTTGGTTTATGCATATTCAATATCTGCACGCTATAAAGTCTGTATAGAGTTTTTGCCTAGATTGCATCAGACAAGTCTGTACATTCTTCAGCAGCAAGTCTGTACATCGTCTTGGTGTAGGCGTGGCAAAGTCTGTACATTGCATCGCATGCTCACACACTCGCAGGTCTATACATTGGCTGCTGCACTCGCAAGTCTATACATTGGCTGCTGCATGCTCACACAACCATTAAGTCTGTACATCGCATAGCATGCACGCGTTCAAGTCTATACATTGCTCCATGAACGCAAGTCTATACATTTCTATCATTACCTACGTTCACTGCTTTAGCACACGCACAAAGTCTGTACAGCCAGTGCATCCCTTGATCTCAAGTCTGTACATTGCATCGTTTGTACATGCATCATCTATTGATTTAAAGTCTATACATCGTCTGCCTGCAATGATCAAGTCTGCACATTGTCTTAGCGTCTCACTTAGCGTCTTGTGCATGCATCGTCTCTCAAAGTCTGTACAGCATTATCGTCTCACTTAGCGTCTCATGTTAAGTCTGTACATTCCTTGTGCATGCATCGTCTCTCAAAGTCTGTACATCATCATCGTCTGTACTTGTGCATGCATCATCTCTTAAAGTCTGTACAGCGTTTGCCTAGAATGCATACACTAAGTCTATACATTGCCTTGCCTCTCCATGCATATGCAAGTCTGTACAGCCAGAGTCTATACATTTCCTTGCCTCTCCATGCATATGCAAGTCTATACAGCCAGTGTCTATACGTTGCCTTGCAGCATGCACGCACACAAAGTCTGCACATTCCTTTATGTTATGTTTGTGCATCATTACAGCAAGTCTGTACGTCGTTGTCACATGATTTCTCAATAGGCATTGCAAAGTCTGTACATGGCTCTGCGCATTGCATACAAAGTGTATACATTCGTCAAGGGCATGTCAGTGCATCCATATTCGTTGTGCATACTTTCCTATGTGCATGTGTGCATCTCTCTCAAACAAAGTCTTCATAGCCCGTGTTCAGAGCATATCTGTGCATCGTTTGCACAGTACATCCAGAGTCTGTACACTCGTTGAAGGCATGACCAAGCATTCATATTCAAAGTCCATACATTCCTTTATGCATATGCATCCTTCAAGACAAAGTCTGTTCATGGCTCTGCGCATTATATACAAAGTCTGTACATTCGTAAAAAGCATGCCTGAGCACTCATCGTCGATGTACATACTTGCCTATATGCTGGATCATGTCTGTACATGCTTAGTTCAAATCCTGAACTAACTCGATGCATCCCTTTCTTCTCTTCCTGCAGATTGATTCAAGCTGATGATTGGGCACGTGACCCGATGCTGGCACCTGGCACGTGATCCGAGGTGCTCTCTAGACAAAGAGGGCACAAGCCCTGAACACGCCATAGCTGCTGCTGCTATAAATATGGAGCTTCTTCCTCAGAAGAAGACTGATCGTAATCGAAGTAGAAGCAGAGATAGAGTCTGCACGATCCAGAAGAAGAAAAAGAGTGAGGAAGAGAAGAGAAGTTGCAGAAGAAAAGGAAAGAGAGAGAGAGCTCGTGAGGATCGAGAGAAAAAGAAAGACAGTGAGAGAGAAGAGAAGAGCAGAGAAGAAAAAGAGAGGCAGAGTATGAAAGTAGAAGAAGAAAAAGAAAAAGAGAAAGAGAGATAGAGAGCTTGTGAAGAAGAAAAGAAGCTTCATCAGAAGATTAGTCCCTACTGGACCGTGGATCAAATCCTGGCTAGTCAGCTCCTGCGAGAGCCACATTGTGTGTTTCATTTCCAGCTTTCAGTCGCTGTGATTTTTATCATTTCTTGTTTTTCTTTTTTTTATCTGATCATCGTTGTTCTTCCGATTCTCTGGTTTGAGGTCGGGTTCCTCCTGTGGACTCAGGAGAAGGGAGACCTGGTGTCTCCGGTTGCAAGTGACTGGGTGTCACTTGTAGGTTCCCTCCTGGGTGGAGGAAGAGAGACTTCGGTCTCTGGTTGCTAGTGACGGGTAGTCACTAGTGGGTTCCCTCCTGGGTGGAGGAAGAGAGACTTCGGTCTCTGGTTGCTAGTGACAGGTAGTCACTAGTGGTTTTCCTCCGGTCTGGAGGAAGAGGGGAGGTTGTTCCCCTGGTCAAGCTGTTAGGTAGCATTTGTTTGCAGACTGAGTCTGCGGTTCTAGCTGTTGCTAGTGGAAGCCTCACTCCGGTTTGGAGTGAGGGGTGGACGTAGGTCTGGAGGACCGAACCACCTAAAAAATCTTGTCTACCGTGGTTTGCCTTGCGTGCTCGTCCATATCATCTATCTCCCCTTCACAGGTTGTATGCGTGATTATCTGAGTTATCCTGGGGAGTTAACTTGTTTGTGAAGTGCTTGTTCATATGCTCAGTAGAATTACATCTGATATGTGAGTCTGTGTTTCTCAGTTCACGGTTGCGAAAAGGGAAAAGCTCTGTTGTTTCATTAGTTTATATTGAGATCAGTTAAAAGTCTCTTCTGTGTGACAGCTTGCTGTTGAGTGCTCAATTGATTAAGCCATCAAGAGATTTTAATTCCGTAACATTTTTTATCGGGGATTCATTCACCCCCCCCTCTGAATATATCGCACCAGTCCCAACAAGCCTTGATGGAGACTTATCGAAAATGCCCGGCACAAGAACACGAATCGGCATTCGGTAAATAAAATCTTGAACTTTGAATATCATAGCCGTGGCCAAATCCTTCTTGCTCGGTTCTTGAATAACCTCGACACTTGTGCTTGCAGAAACACACCCACTCCGAGGGGTAATGGAAGGCGAGATGGAGGCGGTAGGCTTAACGTATAATGGAGGTTTAATGGAGAGTGTTAAAGAAAGTGTAAGCGGAGGTTCAAACACGTCAAACTTTTCCCTTTGCCTGAAAATGGACAGGGTTGGCTCGAGTGCAAAAAGGGATGAATCCTGCTCAGGATCAGCCATGGATAAAGGTGAAGGGTTAAGTGGTGAAGGGTTGGTGAATACTAGCTTTGGGGTTATAAGGATAGTGGAGGCCTTAGGTGGTGGCAATGGGGTGTTATTTGGTTTAGGGAAAGCTTTAATGGAAGGTTTGGCGGAGGCCGGTGGAGTGGAGGTTAAGGGTGTAGAGGTAAGCGTGGATGGCTTAGCGGAGGTTAAAGGTGTGGTGGGTTTGGTTCGTAGAAAATGCCATATTTTGGTGGTGCGTGAAGGATTAGAGATAATGGAAGGGTCATGATGAGCCGGTGTGGGTGATTGGAGTATCGACCCATCATCGTAACACCGAGAGGTTTCATAGATGGGGTTAGGGATGGTGGCTTCATCCTGAGCAGGGGGTTCATCGGGAAGCAATGGACGGAGTGGAAAATAGAGGAAACTCGGAATGGGTGCCTTCGGAACTTCATCATTTTGTGCCGGCTCTAACTCTTCATAATCATCAAAATCACGTGGATGCCGTGGTGGAGGCATAATAATGGTTGATGGAGGATAATATTGTGGTGGTGGAGGATAATGTCGTGGTAAATATGAAGGCGGAGGCGATGGCGAAGGAGGCGAAGGGCCATATGAATGAGTGGGGTGGATGAGTGGAGGGCGCTCGGCGTCCACTTGATCATTGACAATTGTCGGCTCATCTTGCTCACTTGAGTCTAAGATGTCATTATTTCTCCTCTCCTTCCAATCTTTTTCCATCTTGGTGATATTATTCATAAAATCATGAAGAGGATTGACTTGAGAAGGAGGAGGAGGAGTGGGCCGCGAGATTGTGACCCTCTTAAGTTGTTCCTCTATGGAAGCAATTTTATCAAGGAGAGCTTGTTGGAGGGGTGTAACTTGAACATTGGAGGGTTGGCACGGCGGCCTTGGAGGGGTGGCTTGATATGAAGGCCGTGGAGGTGGGCTAATAGGCCGACCTACAAAAGGACCCGAATGGGCCGGGTTGCAAAGAACATGCGGGCCTTGGGGCCGTGAAGGAGGAGGAATAGAAGGAGGCGGGTGATAGATCACCCGAAGAGGAGTATGTGTAGAGGAAGGTGGATGAACTTCCCGAATAGGAGTGTGAACAAGAGAGGGAGGTAGGTGATGGGCCACCTGTGAGGGCTTGGAAGGAGCATATGATGAAGGTGCACCCTCAACAAAAGCCTTAAGGGCTTGGATTTTTTGAGGGGTAAGATAATCTAATGCATGAAGGACTTGGGAAACCTTCTCATCATGAAGAGGAGATGGTCCCGGGGGAGTAGTGGCTCGCGGTTGATTCAAGGGGCCATGGGATTGGACATTGCCCATGGGTCGGGCAAGACCATAGGAGGGAGGACGTAGCCCCTTAGAAAGATTGTAGTGAGAATTATAAACTTGAGGATTATAAGATGTGCTAGGTTTATCATCCTCATGAATATATGATTGATTAGACATGGTGGTTTTGTTATCAAGCTTAAACATCAGGCAAGCAAACAATTCAACCAATCAAAGCAATGTTGTAAAGATATCAATCAAGTTGGGATGTTTATGCTTGGTTTTGTTTTGACTTAAACCATGGTGAATTAGGTGATTTTGGAAAAATGCGATATAAGTCACACAAGGTAGGAACCTAGTTTCAATATGATTTTGCTTCAATGTCAACTAGGTTCACTCTCTCACCATGCATAGGCCAACTAAACCCGGGGAACTTCAAGGTACAACCTACATGGCGTCCGTGAGGGAATCCACGGGTGCGGGGACTTATGGAGGCTTGGTTTAGGAATTTATGGTCCAAAGAGACGGAGTGCTCAGTGGAGGGTCCTTCCTTAACCAAGAGAGGGTATGGATCCTAAAAGGGGTGGAGAGAGGAGGTCTCCCAAGACAAATGCAAAGATGAATGCAAAAATTAATGCAGAATAGAGACAATATACATGCATGAACAGGATATGATAAGAATGAGGCAGAACACACAGGAAAAGAGATCACTACAGACACTCAGGGAAATGGCGCCCTACACCCTGTCGCTATATGGTAAAAGAGCGCCCCTGTGAGGGGGCGCTATATCCCTGTGTCCCAGAAACACTCCAACGGCCAGAAAGCTAAAATAGTAAAAAGAACCGATGTTATGTTAGATGGACGCAGTCTATCTCCACTAAGTATGGATCTAGAAGGGGGGTGAATAGATCTAATGCCTAATTAAAAACTAGTATAAGCTCTAATGCGGAATATAGGCAAACAGCAGGTAAGCCAAATGAAGAAACACTATGTAAAGGATCGACCCATGCAGCCACACAGAAGAACACTATCTCGAGTGCTAGATATGAACAGGAGCGATTTAAGCTATGAAGATGAATGAGGAAAACAATCGCACACAATTCATAGACAAACTCACAAACACAAGGCACCCAAGATTTTTAGGTGGTTCGATCAAAGACCTACGTCCACCCCACACTCAACTGAGTATGGCTTACTGCTGCGCAGTATAGCTTGCGTCTGCTGGGAACTACAGCTTGGCCTACAAACCGCTGATACACAGCTTCGCTGGGCTTTACAGCTTGCCGACCAGAGGAACAAATCCTCTGCAACAGCTGGGCAATACAGCTTAGCCGTCCGAGACCAAGTCTCGCCTGCTGAGGATTACAGCTTCACCTGTCCAGTGGAGACCTCCACTGCAATGCTGCCTCACACCTTGAAGAAACAAGAGTTCAGAAATAAAAGACAGAAGCAAATGAAAATGAAAACCCAAATGGGAATGTAGCTCGGAATGAGCAAGCCTCAGCTCTGGTTTCTGAACCAAGAGACTGAGTTACAATCAGAAAAGCTCTCAAACTAAACTCTCTCAATTTCACTCTCTCAACACATCTCTTCTCTCTTCTCTTCTCTCTTTTTCTTCTTCTCTATTTTTCTTCTCACTGTGGATCGATGGCTCTCTGCTGCTTTCAGACTGGCTGTATGGACTTTGCCTCTCTTCAGTCGATCAGCCTTCATCTGAAGATGAAGGCTTCAATATATAGCAGCAGCAGGTGGATAAGGGGCGTGTGGCTTCCACATTTCCCGCCCAGTGAATTCGCCAGAACCGAGGCAATTCCATCCACATGGCAGCATCCTGGAAGGGCTTCTTCCATGTGTCACCATTATAGTTCCTCGTCCTCCTTGGATCACGAGCCAAGTCATCAGTCCAAGTAAAGAATCCCTGTCAGACAGAGTATCGGATTATCAGGTTAAGTATTTGCATTGCAGTGTATAGACTTCGCTGTATAGACTTGTGAAGGCGAATGCAATGTATAGACTTCATGAATGGGATTGCAATGTACAGACTCTGAAGAACAGCAGCCAATGTATGGACTTAGGCAATGTAACGACTTGGACAGACAACAGACGATGTATGGACTTCAACTCAAACATGCACAATGTACATACTTTGAAGAGCATTCAGCATCCAACGTATAGACTTAGGCAATGTAAGGGCTTGCCAGTGTATGGACTTGATGAGGGTTCAGCAATGTGCAGACTTCGACTCGATGTATAGACTTCACAACTGATGAATGCAATGCACTGGACAATGTATGGACTTAACGATGTGCAGACTTGCCAAGACGAATGAACGATGTATATACTTGGGCAAGCAAAGTCTGTATAGACTTTACCAGTGTGCAGACTTTGAAGTGAAGACCAATGTATAGACTTCAACAGGCTTCAGCTCGTGCAGTGTATGGACTTCATGCAATGCAATGCAGATGAATGTATAGACTTCATGCAATGCAATGCAGATCAATGTACAGACTTTGGTGAAGCAAAAGGCTGTACAGACTTCAACTAAAAGATGCACGATGTACAGACTTGAACATCATTCAACAGCCAATGTGAAGACTTCACGATGTATAGACTTTCCAAAGGAAAGGCTGTACAGACTTGAACAAAGCAAGGCAGCGAATGTATAGACTTCCAAGGGAAACGACGGTAAAGCTATCAGTGTATAGACTTCAAGGGAAACGACGGTAAAACTACCGATGTATAGACTTGAAGGGAAACGTAGGTAAAACTTCCAATGTACAGACTTCGAAGTTGAACAGTTGGATGTACAGACTTGGAAGATCACTGATGGATGTACAGACTTCACCTCGATGTATAGACTTGGAAGAATGATGCACAGTGCAATGTACAGACTTCATGACTATGCTCATGCAGTGTATAGACTCTGGAAAGCTAAGGCCAATGTATAGACTTCAACGATGCGTGCTACAGTCCAATGTATGGACTTAGCTTCGTGCATGCTACAGTCCAATGTATGGACTTATGAAGAGTGATGCATGACCAATCGGATGTACAGACTTCACTTGAAATAGTCCGTTGTACAGACTTTAACAATGTGATGCAATGTACACACTTCATGAGACGATGGATGTACACACTTCAGCTAAGCAAGCTACAGTGAATGTATGGACTTTATGAACGATGCAAATGGCTCTGTACACGCTTGAAGTAATGCATGCCGATGTATAGACTTTAGTTGAAGCCAACCGAAGAGTGTATAGACTTTATGAATGCATATGCCAAGACCAATGTACAGACTTGAAAAGAATGCAAGCAGTGTATAGACTTGGAGCACAAACGCCACGATGCAATGTATAGACATGCTATGTGAGAGCTGCAGTGTATGGACTTTAAACAATGCATGAGACGAGTGTATAGACTTGTGTTCATAGACATGTGTTCTGAGGGAGTCGACCCATGATACATGAATATATAGACATGTTTTAAACGATGCACAAACACAACACAAAGCAGTGTATTGAATCTACGTGCAATGTGTAGACTTTGAGTGTGTGCAGTGTGTAGACATGTGAAATGCAAAGAACACACATGCAATCTGATAACACACATTCATCAAACCATAGATAGTCACAGACAATCTAATTTTCATCAAAACATAGACAGTTGCCAATCAATCAAAACAAGGTGTTGCCAATGAAATAAGGCATATGTCAACATCATCAACACAGAGGAGTCACAACAATCTCCCCCTTTTTGATGATGGCAACCCCCTATCAAATAGAATAGCAATTACCTGTCATACAGATGATGAAAGACATGATTTGATATTCAGATTGACATGCAGATGCTATGAATGCATACTACGAAATGTAAGCAACGCCCTGCACACAAAATCTCCCCCTTTGCCATAACATAATGCATACACTTCCCCTGGAATGAATTCAGAAATCATACAATATTCTCCCCCTTTGCCATCAACAAAGAGGAGGGAAAGTGAATACAAGGGAAGGATCAAGAGATATCATCTGACTGGCATTCTGAACAAGTAGTTCAGGAATAAGCATTCTAAAGCACAGAGTCTTCAGTCATATGAAGTTATAAACTACTTTCAGATAGAATTCTTGTTTAAGGACTATAAAATTTTGAGTTCATGCACTACAATCATTGGATAAGAGTTTTGTACATGATAAAATAATAAACCAGAAACACATTTGCATGAGAGATTCAGTTTCAAAATATCTTACTTTCATAGACTCAGTAAAACTGGTTAAGAGATATCAGGTCATGTATTGAAATTAAACAGTTTGACATCCATGAAATTACTTTTGAAGGAGCAGCATTTTCAATACTAGTTCATTAAGGGCATTCAGGTGCCATTTGTCTTTTTGCGTAAGGGTATACGTTTATCAGACGTCAATACCCCTAGATACTCAACATCATGGACCATTCTGCCTATGATCAAACACAATAAAACTGATTTACACTTTTTTGTGTGAGGGTACACGTTTATCAGACGCCAGTTACCCTCAGGTACTCAGTGAAACCAACCTACTGTTTTGATCATTTTATACAGAGATAGCTGATACACCTCATGACATGAGTGTTGTCCACTTCTTTGATGGATCACTCAGTTTCTCAGTGATTTACCAGTCATTGCTCTGCCAATGTTATTTTTCAATTGATTTTCAATGTTTTCAATATCTTTCTTAGCTGCCCTTTATTTGTTTCAGAATGACTTGTTTAAGAACAATACACATACTTAGCTTCTCTAACATGATTTCAGATGAGTTTTCAGATTTCAGATATGATTAGCTTTGTCTGACATGAAATAAGAAAAGGGTTGAGAGTTTTATCAATTTTCAGCTTTCTTATTTACTGATTGCAATCTTTAAACTCCAAAAATTATAAAAGTTAAACCATTAAGTCAGTCTTTAAGCAATTGAAATTCTTATAACTGAAGAAGTCCGTTTTCTATTGCTTAGGAATCAGAACTGACTAACAGATTGCCATATGTCAGGTTCAACTCATTCAGGGCCAAAGAATGAATGAAATCAGGAAAGTTGATGACCACTCTGAATTTCTAATAATACTCCCCCTGTCTATATGCATGCTGTTTTGCAAATGAATGGCAAGAATTGGATACCAAGTGTTATGTTAGATGAGAGAATGCTTAAACACAATCATAACAAAATGATATGCAATGAATAATATGTCAGAAAAAAAATATGTCATGCATGTTCATGAGTCTGTTGCAACATTCAACATCCACAAGATTTATTCAAGCTATCAGATGCAAGTCCAAATCAGAAAGTTTATTCAAAGCAGCTGAACAAATTATTCATCATGCTGAAATTTACATAAGCCAAGTTCTCTTCTAAGAAATTTAAATCTTTCATTCCCAAGAGGCTTAGTAAAAATATCAGTAATTTATTTTTCAGTTTCAATGAAGTTCATTTCAATCTCCTTTTTATTTATAACATCTCTGAGAAAATGGTGTTTTATCTCTATATGCTTAGTCCTAGAATGATGAACATGATTTTTAGCAAGGCATATAGCACTAGTATTATCACATAAGATTGGAATACATTCCAATTTTATCTGATAATCATCTAGTTGGTGCTTGATCCATAGTACTTGGGCAGCATAATTACCTGCTGCAACATATTCAACTTCAGCTGTAGACAAGGCTACAGTGTGTTGCTTCTTAGATGCCCAAGATACTAGACAGCCACCAAGGAATTGACAATAGCCACTGGTACTTTTTCTATCTACTCGACACCCAGTATAGTCTGCATCAGTGTAGGCTAAAAGTTCTAACTCACACCTAGCAGGATACCATAGACCTAGCTGTTGGGTGCCTAGTAAATACCTAAAAATCCTTTTCACAGCCTTAAGATGAGTTTCTTTAGGACTAGCCTGAAATCTAGAGCATAAACACACTGCAAATTGAATATCAGGCCTAGATGCTGTAAGATAAAGAAGAGATCCGATCATACCTCTATATAGCCTTTGGTCCACTGGTTTACCTTTAGGATCTTCATCCAAACTAGTTGAGGTACCCATTGGAGCAGCTATTTCCTTGAGGTTGTCCATCTGGTACTTCTTCAATAGATTCTTTACGTACTTGGACTGAGAGATGAAAGTTCCATCCTTTGTTTGTATAACCTGCAGTCCAAGAAATAGTTTGAGCTCACCCATTGAGCTCATTTCAAACTCATCAGTCATAATTTGAGAGAATTCCTCACACAATTTGGGGTTAGTTGACCCAAACACAATGTCATCCACATAAATCTGAATAATAAGAATATCTGAATGACTCACCTTGGTAAACAATGTTTGATCAACTATACCTCTTGTGAAATTCTTGTCGGTGAGGAATTTGCTCAACCTGTCATACCAAGCTCTAGGAGCTTGCTTTAAACCATAGAGAGCTTTATTGAGTTTGTAAACATGATTAGGGAAATCTAAACATTCAAACCCAGGAGGCTGTCTCACATAGACATCCTCACTAATCTCGCCATTTAGAAAAGCAGATTTCACATCCATCTGCTGAAGATTTATACCTAGGGAACATGCATAAGCCAATAATATTCTGATTGCTTCTAACCTAGCTACAGGGGCAAATGACTCTTCAAAGTCAATTCCAAATTCCTGATTATACCCCTGAGCTACAAGTCTGGCTTTATTTTTAATGACATTCCCTGATTCATCAGTTTTATTTCTGAACACCCATTTAGTCCCTATGACTGTTTCATGATCAGGAGGTGGAACCAAATGCCACACCTTATTCCTGTCAAATTGATTGAGCTCCTCATGCATGGCATTAATCCAATGCACATCTTTGAGAGCACAGTCAATGGACTTGGGTTCTACTTGTGAAACAAAAGTAAAAGCATTCAATTCATTTTGAATTCTTAAGTGGCCTCTAGTCCTAGGGGGATCATGCAGATTTCCAATCACATTATCTACTGGATGATCTTTAAGATATCTAATGTTAACAATTTCATCACCATGAGTTTCATTTACCTCCCCCTGAGCTGTCGGCTCTTCTTCATTAGGCTCTTCATTTCCTTCATCATTTTCGGATTGATCTGCAGGATTTCCTTCCTTCAGAATATCACAATTTTCTTCAGTCCTGCATTGACCAACATTAGAATCTACCAAGGATTCATCAAAAACTATGTGTGGAGATTCTTCAACAGTTTTAGAATTCAGATTGTACACTCTATATGCTCGGGTATTTTCAGAATAACCAAGAAAGATTCCTGGTTCACCTTTAGGTTCAAATTTGTCAAGGTCTCTTTTATCATTTATATGAATGAAACATTTACAACCAAAAACCTTGAAATGAGCAATAGAAGGTTTCTTACCCTTTAAGATCTCATATGGTGTTTGCTGAGTAGAAGGTCTTACCATGGCTCTGTTAATTACATAACAGGCAGTGTTCACTGCTTCAGCCCAAAACTTCTTTGGTAGACCACCTTCAACCAGGAGTGTACGACCCATCTCCACTAGGGTTCTGTTCCTTCTCTCCCCAACTCCATTCTGCTCAGGTGTCCTTGGTGAAGAATACTTATGGTTAATTCCATTTGACCTACAGAATTCATCAAACTGTGAGTTTTCAAACTCACCTCCATGATCAGTCAAAATATTTTCAATTTTCTGATTTATTCTAACATAGAACTCCTGAAATTCTGAGAAAGCATCACTCTTATGAGATAAGAAATAAACCCAAGTATACCTAGAAAAGTCATCTACCATGACAAACCCATACTTCATCCCTGATAAGCTGACAGATCTGGTTGGCCCAAAAAGGTCCATGTGTATCAGCTCATAGGGTTTAGAAGATAGATTTTCAGTTCTAGACTTAAATGACTTTCTAGTTATTTTTGATTGAGTGCATGCATCACAGATTTTATTTTCTTTCTTGAAGGAAACTTCAGGAAGTCCTCTAACCATGCCATGCTTATTCAGTTTATGCAAAACAGTATAACTAGCATGACCTAACCTACGATGCCATAAAAATGCTAAGTCTTCTCTACTAGCAGTAAGGCATAGGTTAGAATGTTGAATATCATCTAAATCTATCATGTATGTATTATTTATTCTTTTTCCAGAAAATTTGACAATTTCAGAATCAGGTTCAAAAACCTTGCAGCATTGAGAATCAAATAAAACTTATATCCTTTATCACACAACTGGCTGATACTAAGTAAATTATAAGCTAACCCTTCAACCAGCATAACATCATCAATGCAGCAGGTAGAACACTTACCTACCTTACCTGATCCAATAATCCTACCCTTTGTGTTGCTTCCAAAGGTGACAAGGCCTCCTAGTTTCTCAGTCAGCATGCAGAACTTGGCCTTATCTCCTGTCATATGCCTGGAGCAGCCGCTATCCAAGTACCACAAGTTGTTCTTGGCTGCCAGGCATACCTGCATACACAATTAGGTAGAGAGGTTTGGAACCCAAGACTGATTGGGCTCCATAACAGATGAAGTAGAAGCAAAGCAAGAAAGCAGACTTTTCGGAATCCACATTTGTTTAAATGAATTTTGTTCAGTGGATTCTACAGATTTCCTTCTGTAGTTGTTCCTCTTCTTCTTGTTGTTTGTCTTCTCATTGTTTGCACCAGCATGATTATTGACAGTGTTGTTTCTTTGCCAGTGCCTTGGCCGGGGTGTATTCATGAAATTCTGGCCATAGTAGTTTCTGGGCTGGCTAAAGAAATTCAGATTCCTATGTGTCCAATTGCCATACCCATCAACCCAATTTCTAGTGTAAGGTCTTTGATATTATGCAGCCTGATATGCAAGACCTGTATACCTCCCAGAGTTCTAGTCCAACCTGACCTATTGAAATAGGTTGACTGTGCATTGTAGTGGGTCTGAACTCTGGGTTGGTAGAAATGTTTGGGTTGACTCCTAACAGCATTCTGTCTCCCCTGCACCTTGGACCCTGATGACCTATTCATAGGTATATATTGGGTCTTCTTCTGAGGTGATGGTGATGGTGGAGACTTGGTGACCTTAACATGGGGTTTGTAAGACTGCTTAGGTTGACCCCTAACCTGGGACTGAGCCTTAGGATTTTGCTTGGATGTGCTAGCTCTACTAGGCTCACTCACTTTTTGTTTGCCCTTCTCCTCAGCACTGGTCTTTTTCAGATTAGCATTTTTGTTTATTGAATTGTTTGAATTCATGCTAATTAGAGGTCCTTTTTCTTTTTGTGCAACAAATGAAATAGTTTTCATTCCAAAGGTTTTCGTTGCACTTGAATTAAATCCTAGGCCCTCTTTTCTGAAATTAACCTTCGTCCCCAATAAAGCATTTAAGTTTTCAGATCCTTGGGTCATTTTCTCAATGGTTCTCAACTTATCCTCATTGTCTTTCTGAATTTCATCAATAGACTTTTTCAATTCATTATTTACATTGAGGACAGCTTCATATTTTTCAGAAACAATTTTTATCTCACTTTCACATTTCTGAATTTTCAGCTTCCATTCATCAATTTCATTTTCAAACCTCACATTCTCTTCCCTAGAAGCTTTTAACTCATTTTTGATTTCATCTAATTCAGAACATGTGAGTTTCAATTTTCCATTCTCAGATTCTAAACATGCAATTTTATCAGTTAGAGTTTTATCATTTTGCATGGAATTGATCTTTCTTCTTAGATGCCTGTTCTCTTTTCTAACATCATCAGCTCTATCAGCTATGTCATGGTAAGCATCTACCCAATCAGCAATTGTGAAATTTTCAAATCTAGTGATTACCTCATCTGAGTCCTCCTCTCTGTCTTCGGAGCTTGTTGCCATAAGGCAAATGGGCTGTTCAGATTCGGCTTCACTGTCTGAGCTGCTACTGAAGGAGCCTTCATCTTCATCACTCCAGGTGCTAATCATAGCTCTCCCTTTCTTATTTTTCTTCTTTGACTTGTCCTTGTATTTCTGATTGTCTGGACAGTCAGCTTTCAGATGGCCCGGTTTCCTGCATTGATAACAAGTGTTAGTTTCAGTTTTCTTAGCAGGGTTATGTTTATACCTTTTATCCCTTCGGCCGCCACTGTATTTCTTCTGGCTGTATCGTCCTGCTCCTTTCCTGAGAAATCGCCTGAACTCTCTGGTCATCATGGCCATCTCAGAACGAGTCATATCTTCTTCATTCGGGCTCTCCTCTGATGATGAACTGCTGGAGCTGGATTTGCTGGAACCAGCCTTCAGCGCTATCGGCTTCTTCTTCCTCTCAGCTTCTTCCATCTTTGGCATATTAATCTCATATGCCATCAGCGAACCAATTAGCTCATCAGCTCTTGTATTTCGCAAGTCCCTTGACTCCTCTATCACTGTAGCTTTAGTATGCCAGGCATGAGTCAGGGAGCGCAGTATCTTCCTCACCACATCATATGCTGTCTGAGGTTTCCCGAGACCTCTGAGACCATTGGTAATAATAGTCAACCGAGCATACATTTCACTGATGGTCTCGTTCTGCTTCATCTTGAAGGCTTCGTATTCTGACACAAGGAGATTAGCCTTCTGCTCTCTAACCTGAGAGGTCCCTTCATGAATTACTTCTAGTGCATCCCACATCTCCTTAGCTGATTTGCAGGCCGATACGCGGGAGAATTCTGTAGGGTGCAGAGAGCACTGAATGGCGTTTATGGCACTCCAATTCAGTGTGGACCTCCTGATCTCCTCCTTGGTCCAGACCTCCTCATTAGGGGACAGCTCATAAGGTCCCTTGCTGACAACCTTCCAGATCTCGTAATCTTTAGCCCTCAAAAATACCTGCATACGATTCTTCCAGTATGCGTAGTTAGATCCATCGAAGAATGGGGGCTTTGTAGTTGAGTGTCCTTCAGCTATCATCCCTCGAGCATCCATCTCTGCCTTTCCTCTTCGGGAGATGAGTCCCTGTAGAAGAGTATGGCTCTGATACCAAGTGTTATTTTAGATGGACGCAGTCTATCTCCACTAAGTGTGGATCTAGAGGGGGGTGAATAGATCTAATGCCTAATTAAAAACTAGTATAAGCTCTAATGCGGAATATAGGCAAACAGCAGGTAAGCCAAATGAAGAAACACTATGTAAAGGGTCGACCCATGTAGCCACACAGAAGAACACTATCTCGAGTGCTAGATATGAACAGGAGCGATTTAAGCTATGAAGATGAATGAGGAAGACAATCGCACATAATTCATAGACAAACTCACAAACACAAGGCACCCAAGATTTTTAGGTGGTTCGGTCAAAGACCTACGTCCACCCCACACTCAACTGAGTATGGCTTACTGTTGCGCAGTACAGCTTGCGTCTGCTGGGCACTACAGCTTGGCCTACAAACCGCTGATACACAGCTTCACTGGGCTTTACAGCTTGCCGACCAGAGGAACAAATCCTCTGCAACAGCTGGGCAATACAGCTTAGCCATCCGAGACCAAGTCTCGCCTGCTGAGGATTATAGCTTCACCTGTCCAGTGGAGACCTCCACTGCAATGCTGCCTCACAGCTTGAAGAAATAAGAGTTCGGAAATAAAAGATAGAAGCAAATGAAAATGAAAGCCCAAATGGGAATGTAGCTCGGAATGAGCAAGCCTCAGCTCTGGTTTCTGAACCAAGAGACTGAGTTACAATCAGAAAAGCTCTCAAACTAAACTCTCTCAATTTCACTCTCTCAACACATCTCTTCTCTCTTCTCTTCTCTCTTTTTCTTCTTCTCTGTTTTTCTTCTCACTGTGGATCGATGGCTCTCTGCTGCTTTCAGACTGGTTGTATGGACTTTGCCTCTCTTCAATTGATCAGCCTTCATCTGAAGATGAAGGCTTCAATATATAGCAGCAGCAGGTGGATAAGGGGCGTGTGGCTTCCACATTTCCCGCCCAGTGAATTCACCAGAACCGAGGCAATTCCATCCACATGGCAGCATCCTGGAAGGGCTTCTTCCACGTGTCACCATCATAGTTCCTCGTCCTCCTTGGATCACGAGCCAAGTCATCAGTCCAAGTAAAGAATCCCTGTCAGACAGAGTATCGGATTATCATGTTAAGTATTTGCATTGCAGTGTATAGACTTCGCTGTATAGACTTGTGAAGGCGAATGCAATGTATAGACTTCATGAATGGGATTGCAATGTACAGACTCTGAAGAACAGCAGCCAATGTATGGACTTAGGCAATGTAACGACTTGGACAGACAACAGACGATGTATGGACTTCAACTCAAACATGCACAATGTACATACTTTGAAGAGCATTCAGCATCCAACGTATAGACTTAGGCAATGTAAGGGCTTGCCAGTGTATGGACTTGATGAGGGTTCAGCAATGTGCAGACTTCGACTCGATGTATAGACTTCACAACTGATGAATGCAATGCACTAGACAATGTATGGACTTAACGATGTGCAGACTTGCCAAGACGAATGAACGATGTATATACTTGGGCAAGCAAAGTCTGTATAGACTTTACCAGTGTGCAGACTTTGAAGTGAAGACCAATGTATAGACTTCAACAGGCTTCAGCTCGTGCAGTGTATGGACTTCATGCAATGCAATGCAGATGAATGTATAGACTTCATGCAATGCAATGCAGATCAATGTACAGACTTTGGTGAAGCAAAAGGCTGTACAGACTTCAACTAAAAGATGCACGATGTACAGACTTGAACATCATTCAACAGCCAATGTGAAGACTTCACGATGTATAGACTTTCCAAAGGAAAGGCTGTACAGACTTGAACAAAGCAAGGCAGCGAATGTATAGACTTCCAAGGGAAACGACGGTAAAGCTATCAGTGTATAGACTTCAAGGGAAACGACGGTAAAACTACCGATGTATAGACTTGAAGGGAAACGTAGGTAAAACTTCCAATGTACAGACTTCAAAGTTGAACAGTTGGATGTACAGACTTGGAAGATCACTGATGGATGTACAGACTTCACCTCGATGTATAGACTTGGAAGAATGATGCACAGTGCAATGTACAGACTTCATGACTATGCTCATGCAGTGTATAGACTCTGGAAAGCTAAGGCCAATGTATAGACTTCAACGATGCGTGCTACAGTCCAATGTATGGACTTAGCTTCGTGCATGCTACAGTCCAATGTATGGACTTATGAAGAGTGATGCATGACCAATCGGATGTACAGACTTCACTTGAAATAGTCCGTTGTACAGACTTTAACAATGTGATGCAATGTACACACTTCATGAGACGATGGATGTACACACTTCAGCTAAGCGAGCTACAGTGAATGTATGGACTTTATGAACGATGCAAACGGCTCTGTACACGCTTGAAGTAATGCATGCCGATGTACAGACTTCAGTTGAAGCCAACCGAAGAGTGTATAGACTTTATGAATGCATATGCCAAGACCAATGTACAGACTTGAAAAGAATGCAAGCAGTGTATCGACTTGGAGCACAAACACCACGATGCAATGTATAGACATGCTATGTGAGAGCTGTAGTGTATGGACTTTAAACAATGCATGAGACGAGTGTATAGACTTGTGTTCATAGACATGTGTTCTGAGGGAGTCGACCCATCAAAGGAGGGGGTCGACCCATGATACATGAATATATAGACATGTTCTAAATGATGCACAAACACAACACAAAGCAGTGTATTGAATCTACGTGCAATGTGTAGACTTTGAGTGTGTGCAGTGTGTAGACATGTGAAATGCAAAGAACACACAGGCAATCTGATAACACACATTCATCAAACCATAGACAGTCACAGACAATCTGATTTTTATCAAAACATAGACAGTTGCCAATCAATCAAAACAAGGTGTTGCCAATGAAATAAGGCATATGTCAACATCATCAACACAGAGGAGTCACAACAACCGATAGAAGAAAAAGAAAGAACACTCATAACCACACAATAAGATCATGGAATAAAGCATGACATGCTCATTTTTTTTTATGGATAGATAAATGGAATTTCTAAAAATCTATCAAACTAACAAATCACATAGGGAGAGTGCTACGTGGAGCACAAAGGGAGGTGCACCGTGGGTGCAAGGGGAGATGGCACACGTGGGTGCCCAAAGGGAAGGGTAATCCAAAGAAAAATAAAAGGGGTCCCACCGTGATCGCCAATTTGTAGATTATATAAAAAGAATCCACTCAAGAAAAGAAAAGGATAATATGGCTAAAAAAGCATGGGAAGAGAGGAAAAGGGGAGCATGCGTAGGATGCTAATGGAGGGTGATCGCCAGAGACGCGGGGACCTCAAAAATATAACAATAAAGAAATAAGAGGGATCGCGAAAAATACCTTAAAATAAGTGTGGGAGATGTGAGTGCACCTTCTCTTGCTATCGGCCGGCCGATGAAGGGAGTTTCTCTTGTGTAGATTACCCTTGCAAAGACAAAGAAAACAACCAACAAACAAATATGGATTAGAACCAAGTGTGTAGCATCAAATCCATAATAGAAATACAAACAATGAAGAGCATGGACTAGAACACACTTTGTTGGGTGTTGACCCTTAAACCCCTATGCAAAAGGGTAGGTAAAATAATGATGATATGATGAAAAGGGTTGTGCAAGTGTTGCACAATTTGAGGTGTGCTAGAGTGCACAACATGGGAAGATCTCAATAAAAAAGAAATAAAAGAAGATTATGATATGATGCATGCAATTAACTAAAGCAATAATAAGAGAAAGGGGAAGGAAAGCTTAGTGGTTTTCTCCAATTTGCTCCAAGATCTTCAAAAGAGGAAGAAGCTATAAAGGATGAAGAGGCTCCAAATCTTCAAGGGAGGAAGAAGAACTCCATGGATGAAGCTTGTAGGTACATGGGAGTCTCCTCCTTGAGCCTTCAATCCAACATCACCTCTCCTTAGAGTGATTGATGATGCCCTTAACACAAGGGAGAGAGGGGTCCTATTTATAGGGTTAAAATTCGGAATTTAATCCAAGGGAAATTAGGAAAACTAGTTTTAGTTGGATTTAGCAAGAGATAAACCTTAGGCAAGTGTCCCTTTAACATTAGAAAGTCTTAGGAGACCTTTCCCAAGTGAAAGAGGGCTCAAAATGAGGAAAGAAGGAGGTTATGTCGGAGTTCAGATCTCTGAAAGAAATGACGACCAGGCAGATGGTCGCTATTTAAAATAATGCCCGCGCGAAGCGTCGCTAATTCTCAGGCATTTCGAGACGGATTCAGACTTTTCAAAATTTAAAAAAAATTGACGACGATGAGGAAGTCACTATTTAGAATTTAATACGAATTTTGGATGGAGTTAAAACCTAAAAATATGGCAATGAAATTGGCGACTTTACACACGGGTGCTATTTTATAAAATAGCGACCTTCCAGGAAGTCGTGGAATAAAAAATAATCTGATTTTGACTCAAAATATGAAGAAAAGAATTGACGACCTTCCGAACGGTCGCTATTTAATGAATTGGCGACTTCACGCAATGCCACTATTTCAAATAATCCGAAAACAGTAAAACGGAAGCCTACTAGAATTGGCGCCCCCTTCCTAGGCGCTATTTAAATAGCGGCAGGCAGGCTGCCACCAATTCGTTAAATAGCGATAGGGTGGCTGCCACTAATTCGTTAAATAGTGGCAGGGTGGCGGCCACTAATTAAATAGCCGCAGGGTGGCCGCCACTAATTCGAAAAGCCCACAGAAAAATAGAGAAAAATCTCAAAAAAATTTAAAAAAATAGAAAAATATGTGTGAAAGTTGGGGGAATTTGGATGTTCAAGAAAAGAGAAGAAAATTACTCAAATAAGTCGATTTGAGGGCCAAATGGGGCATCACAGTACGATAGGAGATATGCTCAAGATGATGTCAATTTTAGCGTGTCTACATCCAGCAGCAGAGGCCATAGCAGCAACAGCAGCAGCAGCAGGGGCAATATCCACCGCTACCCAGGTCAGCGAATGTGGGGGGTAGGCAGAGGTCCCGAGGCCAGATTACACACATGACCAGGGCAGAGGCACTGGCGTCGCAGCTTGTGGACAGTACCGTTATGATTCTGAGTTGTGTGGCTCGAGTTTTGTTTGATTTTGGTGCGTCGCATTCATTTATTTCAAAGGATTTCGTGCTGAGTATTGAGGAGCTGGTGACCCAGTTGTCCTGTGATTTGATAGTGGAGTTGCCTTTAGGTGATTTTATGATCACTCCGTATTGTTTCAATGAGGTTCCTGTGTGGGTAGAAGGGCGGAGTTTGCCGACCAGGCTCTATGCATTGCCACTTCAGGATTTTGATGTGATTTTGGGCATGGATTGACTCGAGGCCCATCATGCCTTGGTGGATTGCTGCTCGAAGAGGGTTTATTTCTGACGACTTCAAGGTCCCACCTTCTATTTCCAAGGTATTAGGTCTTCCTCTTCCCGCTTTCTTATTTCGACAATTAGGACTCGTCATTTGCTTGATGCGAGTTGTCAGGGTTTTCTCGCTTCTGTGGTCATGGTGGTCCAGTCGAGGCCGGATGTCGAGGATATTTCGGTGGTGTGCGAGTTTCTCAATATTTTTCTCGAGGACCTACCTGGATTACCTCCCCAGCGGGAGATTGATTTTACGATCGAGATCGTGCCTGGTATGGGACCTTTGTCGAAGGCTCCTTACTGTATGGCTCCCGCTGAGTTGAGGGAGTTGAGGCCGCAGTTGCAGGAGTTGCTTGCCAAGGGGTACATTCATCCTAATTTTTCCCCTTGGGGTGCGCCAGTATTGTTTGTGAAGGAGAAGGATGGTAGTCTGAGGTTGTGTATTGACTACCGACAGCTGAATGAGGTGACCGTTAGGAACAAGTATCCATTGCCACAGATTGATGACTTGTTCGACCAACTTCAGTTTGCTCAAGTGTTCTCACGGATTGATTTGCTGTCCAGTTATTATCAGTTGCGGATTCGAGAGTCTGACGTGGAGAAGACTGCGTTCAGCTCGAGATATGGGCATTATGAGTTTCTGGTGATGCCGTTTGGGCTCACCAATGCCCCCGCAGCATTTATGGATTTGATAAAGAGGGTGTTCCATCCTTACCTGGACCAATTCGTGGTCGTGTTTGTGGATGACATCCTTGTTTATTCACAGTATGTAGAGGAGCATGCATATCATTTGAGAGTTGTGTTGCAGACTTTACGAGATCACCAATTGTATGCTAAACTCAGCAAGTGTGAGTTTTGGCTTCACGAGGTGCACTTTTTAGGGCACGTGATTTCTGGTGATGGTATTTTCGTGGATCCAGTCAAGGTCGAGGTGGTGATGCAGTGGCCGAGGCCAAGGTCCATGACGGAGATTCAGAGTTTCTTGGGGCTTGCTGGCTATTACAGGAGATTCATTCAAGATTTTGCTCGTGTTGCAGCCCCGATGACCAGGCTTATGCGGAAGGATGTGCCGTTTGTCTGGACTATTGAGTGTGAGCAGAGCTTTATGGAGCTTAGGAGGTTGCTCACCTCGGCACCGGTGTTGGTGTTGCCTTCTGGATCGGGAGGTCTCATAGTGTGTACAGATGCTTTCGGGGTCAGGTTGGGTGCTGTGCTGATCATGCAGCACGGTAGAGTGGTGGCTTATGCATCTCGGCAGCTAAAGCCACATGAGGAGAACTATCCTACCCATGACCTTGAGTTAGCGGCTGTGATCTTTGCATTGAAGATTTGGAGACATTATCTGTACGGTGAGAAGTTCGAGGTGTTCATAGACTATCCGAGTTTGAGGTATGTGTTCACTCAGAAGGACCTTAACCTCAGGCAGAGCCGATGGATGGAGTACCTGAAGGATTTGACTTCACCCTGTCTTATTAGCCGAGTAGGATGAATGTCGTTGCCGATGCCTTGAGTAGGAAGGTTGTGATCAGCGCCATGATGATGAGGAAGTGGAGGCTCTGGGAATAGGTGCCATCTGTGTCATTTAGGCTCAAGGTTCCCCAAGAGACGGGGTCAGCCGTTCTTGTGAGCTTGACTGTCACACCCGTCATTCATCGTCAGGTGACAGATGCTCAACGTGCAGACCCTGAGTTGCCCCGGATTTTTGCTTTGGCCGATATGGAGTTCGGCGAGGATGGAGCTGTGAGATTCCGTGGCAGGCTATACGTCCTAGTCGAGGAGCAGGTGAGGCGTGCGGTGTTACTAGAGGCTCATGGGAGTCGGTACACTATACACCCGGGTGCGACGAAGATGTATCAGAACTTGAAGAGGCAGTTCTGGTGGCCTGGCATGAAGAGAGATATTACGGAGTATGTGGCCAGGTGCCTGGCCTGTCAGCAGGTGAAGGCGGAGCATCAGCGACCGGGAGGTACACTCCAGTCGTTGGAGGTTCCCGCATGGAAATGGGACCACGTGACCATGGATTTTGTGGTGGGATTTCCGAGGACTTCGAGTGGGCAGGATAGTGTTTGGTTACTGGTGGATAGGCAAACGAACTCAGTTGTTACCGATCAAAGTCAGCTGGAGTGTGCCCAAGTTGGCTCGTCTCTATGTGGAGCGAATCGTACCTTTGCATGGGATTCCCACTTCCATTGTGTCAGATCGAGATCCGCGGTTCACTTCTGGATTCTGGAGGAGTTTCCAACGAGCTCTTGGCACGGAGTTAGCGTTTAGCTCAGCATATCATCCTCAGTCAGACGGACAGTCAGAGAGGACCATCCAGACGTTAGATGATATGTTGAGATCCTGTTGCCAGGAGTGGCAAGGGAGTTGGATTCATCATCTACCATTGATGGAGTTTACCTATAACAACAGCTATCATTCGAGCATCGGGATGGCTACTTATGAGGCGTTGTACGGGCGACTGTGTCAAACTCCACTTGATTGGTCTGAGGTTGGTGAGCGCGTTGTGACGGGACCGGAGCTGGTGCAGCAGTGCATTGATGTGGTGCATCTGGTCCGTCAGAACATGTTGGCGGCGTAGAGTCGGTAGAAGAGCTATGTCGATCGGAGAAGGCATCCCCTCTATTTTGCGGTCGGTGACCGAGTATTTTTTAGGGTCTCCCCCATGAAGGGAGTGATGAGATTTGGACAACATGGTAAGTTGAGTCCCCGCTATGTTGGTCCTTTTCCAATCGCGGAACACATTCGCGAGGTTGCTTATCAGTTGCAGCTACCTCTTGCGTTTGCGACGGTGCATGATGTGTTCCATGTCTTGATGTTGAGGAAGTATATGCCCGATGACTCTCATGTTTTGGAGGATTCCGTTTGGCCCGAGGTGACTCCCGATCTGTGTCTTCCGGAGTTCCTTATCTGTATTGAGGATCGGCGAGAGCAGCACCTGTGGAACAAGGTCATCCCTCTGGTTAAGGTGGTGTGGCAGCGGCACTCTGGCAGTGAGGCGTCTTGGGAGCGTGAGGATGAGATGCGTCAACAGTTCCCTTATTTGTTCGAGTAAGTCTCATTTTTCTTCCCCTGTGCTTCATTTTAAATTTCGAGGGCAAAATTTATTTAAGGGGGGAGGGCTGTAATGCCATGGATCTTTCGGTCATCTTTCGGGTTCGGATCCGTGCATTTCGGATCAGTTTCGGAAGTCCCGGGACGTGATTTGTGGATTTCATGTGTTTTTCCTTGACAGGACCTACGGAACCCCGTAGCGGGTAAACTGGGTCGTTCACCTACTCAGGGATGGTACCATGGCGATCAGCGTGTTCTGAGGATCGCGGGGGTATATATTTCTATTTTTTTTATATTTTTCATAAAATCTGGATTTTCTATATAACCCCATTTCTTTTTCTTTTTCATTTCTCCTTTCTCTTTCTTCTTCTTCCTCCTTCTTCCTCCTTCGCCCGTGAGAGAACCGACGCCCCCTCTCTTTCTCTCTCCTCTTCCGGCGACGACGCGGCATGCCCCTCCGTCTGCAGACGGTGGTGGGTGACGGCGTGGCGGCGATGGCGACGGTGAGGTGATCGCGGTGGCGTGCATGGATCGTGGGAAGCTCGGGAAGAACGAGGGTTTTAAGCGAGTTTTTGAGGATCGGTGGCAATCTGTCGCGTTTCGGACGATTCCGAGGTAGGGTGACGATCCTTAGCTCGACATTTATCTTTCCCGTGATTTCTAGGTTGAGGTGAGGTCGAGAGAGGGCTATTTTGAGCCGGGAAGGGGAAATCATGTTTTGGGGCCTGAGTGGCCGATCTAGCATTTTAATCTGCCATTTTGTGGTTTGTGGGCATCAAAAGATGCATTGGGGGCTTGGGAACAAGTTTCCCTTTTGGTTCCCTTTCACCCGGGGGTGAATGGGGCATGGAATGCCGATTATGGGGTTTTCCCACCGTTCTCGATTTTTTGGAACTCTAGCAGTCCTTCCAGTGACCGCCACTTCCTTTTGGCGGTCCCCATGCAACCGTTTCAATTGTCCCGTACGTGGGTTGGGCCTGGCGGCCGCACGATGAGCCGCCAGAGCCCAGGTGGCGGCCGAAGGGCCGACCGCCAGTCGAGTTGGCCGGTGTGGCCTTCGAGGCATTTTTGACCGTTGGATTTTTGACCGTTGGAGGTTTTAGGGTCTGGCGGCCGAAGGTACGACCGCCTCATTCCCATTGGTGGCCCTATATAGGACTGTTTCCGCCTCCGCAACCCAGGGGGTGACGGTCTATAATGAGACCGCTACATCCCTGTGGCGGCCTAATGCTGAATCGCTAGCCCTTGTGGTGGCCCAAAGGCGGACCGCCAGCAGTTTATGTCCAACAGGAGCTATGTTTTGTCGATTCGAGTCCCGGGTGAGTGGACCTCGATCCGCGTGCTGACCCGTGGTCTGACTGATGCTGGGCATCATGTGGGGACCACATGTTAGGGTGCCGTGGGAACCCGGGAGGTGGTGTTCTCGGCTTGTGTCACCATGAGTTGGTGTTAGTACGAGGAGCGGCCCTTGTACTTTGTCCGATTTAGACGTTGTTTTCCGTTGACTAGAGAGTCTAGTCCTTCAGTGACCCTCCACTAGTCGTAGCCTTCCGACATGCGTGTGGTCCCACCAGGGCGTGGTGGCGAGGCTACCCCGAGAGATAATTTTTAGACTGGTTTCCATTGGGCCCCACGTCTTGCAGTCAGAGTCCGGCTGAGGGGAAAACCAGTCAGAGGGCCAGACCTGGGACGCATGGTCTGTGTGTGCACACGTGGTTGGGGGCGGTTGGACCCGCACTAACGAGTGCGACCCCAGCTAGTCACTT
Organism: Amorphophallus konjac; assembly: GCA_022559845.1. Classification (NCBI taxonomy): domain Eukaryota; kingdom Viridiplantae; phylum Streptophyta; class Magnoliopsida; order Alismatales; family Araceae; genus Amorphophallus; species Amorphophallus konjac. Next base: position 98,075,904 of record CM040129.1, on the reverse strand, counting down.
GTTCTGTGGTTACTAGTACAGTGTCCCCGTTCCACCAGGGGTCGAGGGGATACCCGAGGCACGGTCTAAGTCGTCAGTGGACGCATCCGGCTCTGCTTCTAATGGGTTGGTACTCCTATCTTTTTCTGGTAGTGACTCTTGAGTTTTGACGAGTTGTCTCGATTTTCATGCCGTGCGTTCGGTAATAGGCGTAGTGGAGCTTTCCCATTTATTTTCTCCTATAGCTCTCTGGTATACGTCCTGCTAGTGGTAGCTTGTAGTTACTTTTCACGTAGTTTCTCGATTTGTGAGGTAGGGACCGGATGATCCCTGCTGAGCCTTTTGTTTTAAGGCTCATTCCCTGCGTGTTTTCCGTGTTTCAGGTGAGGTGAGGCTTCAGGAGAGTGCTTCCGAGGCTCCACGTGGTTCAGGTGCCCAGGGTTAGTTGCCAGTTGCCAGGCAGGGGTATGTCCCGTGTAGTTGTACCTTTCTCTTTGGACCGTAGTAGTTGTGGACTACTGTTATATTTTTAGACTGCTGTTATATTATGGACCATGTAATTTGATTTATGTCATTATTAATTTCCTGTTTAATTATTATCTGTGTAGTTCTGTAATTATTTTAGATTCTTGTGTATTTTCACACCATCCCTTTTAACCGTTCCGTGTCTTCGGGCTCGTGGGTGACGGTTCGGGATTCGGGTTATCGGGCCTTCCCGATGTTCGGATCTCAGGTCGTTACATATATAGACCCAAGTTACCAGTGTAAAGGATGCTTCTCCCAAGTATTTCATGGAGAAGTACTTAGACAACGCAACTTTACCCAAGATAACTTAACTACATCATTCCTAATGTGTAGTTTGTTATCTACACACAGAATCAAATTTATGATTATACTCCCACTTATCCTCTTGTACACACAAGACTCTCCTTCATTCCTAATGAAGCCATAAGATTTGATCACCATATCAAACCTCATGTTTTAGCTACGGGAAGCTTTTCTTTAGTCCATGAATGGACCTTTAAACCCAGCATATCATATTTGGGTATTCAATGGAGGTGGAATCTCTATGGCTGTAACATGTGCACTTCCTCATTTAGATCACTTATGAGGAACACCATTTCACATCTGAAGAGGCGAAATCTCGCGCTGAGTCCTGAGCGGGCTGTGGATCACCAGAAGATGAACTGCAAGATAGGGAAACATATCAGAGGCCCCACGGGATTTCCTTGGGGCAAAACCCTTCGATGGCTAAGTCAGTAGAGCTGCGGTGGAAGCAATGATGGGGAGGAGAAAAGATGGTGCGCGAGATTCCTCTCCACCAAAGGGGTGAAGCGGATTGCTCAGGACTTTCGAGTGTGAGTGCCTTAATGGATCCCTCTTCTCTTCTTACCTTCCACCCGAGGGTAGCCCTGGTTTAAATAGTATGCCGCCGTCAGGAGTCCTGTGAGCTGAGGGGTCTCCGGCGGGAGTTACGTCCTCAACGTGGGCTTTCATGGCCTTTATCGTGGGAGCGTTATCGCCTTGAAGTCCGGAGGCTTCTTGATTCCCCTGTCCGTTGGGGACTCTTAACGGCAGCATGAACGGATAATGTCTGGTCCGGCCGAGCTCTTGAAACGCCAGCCCTGTCTGGGCGATGAGCATAGCTCGGTGAAAGAAGGGTCGGGTAGGTCGGCTAATGCCTGTCTTTCCCGGGCGGGGAAACGGCTTGGACCGGACCCACCTTGTGACCTGACCATCACTCGGGCCCTCCGAGCCTAGGGGCCACCGGGGAGAGTTGGTTGCTCGAGTGTTTGTTCATTGGGCTTTTCTTTTCTGAATGGGCCCTGTGGGCTATCACTCGGGTGAGCTTGCCTCGTTGGACCCTGTTGGGTCTTGTTGGGCTGCTCTTTGGGTGGGCTACAGAAATCCCCCTCTCCACTTGTCCCCCTCCTACTCCCGAGCCATGGAGGCTCGGTCGAGTAGTTTTTGAGGCTTTGGACCGGCGTGGCTCAGGTGGGTGGAATTCTGTTGGCGTTGTGGGGCCACATGTAGTGGTCGCCTGGGCCCATAATGATGATCCTGATGGATTTGAAATGAAGGGGCCCCCCTCTTCTCGGAGCACGGAATGACGCGCCGCCTCCCTCAAGGGTTTTATAGGCGTTGGGCGCTGTTCGTCGTTCTAGGCTTTCCAGGGTTTTGGGCTTTCCTTAGTTTCTTTGCTTTTGGGGCTCCTTGATGCGCCGTGAGGGCACAGAGGAGGCGCGAAGTCTTGCGGCGGCGTTTGAGGAGTTGGCGAGGATAACTGCGGAGGCGGTCCGACAACTTCCTTCCCCTCCGGAGTCTTCAAGTTCGTGCGAGGGATCATCTTCCGGCTCGATGGCTGGTCTGCCTTTGGAAATCGGGCAGGTGAGGCGGGAGCCCGTCCCCAACTGCAGTGAGTTGGGGGAGGCCGAGGTGAGGAAGCTGGAGCATCGCTTTCGCTTGCCTCTCAGGTATAGCTTCGCTGCCGCCGCCCCGTATGAGACGAGTCTGGACAGCCGTACGGGGCACATTTGCACTTTCCTTCTGGCTTGGAAGAGCGGGTTCCGCCTCCCCTTCGAGCCCCTTGTACTCCAGCTTCTCGAGTTTTTCCGGTTGGCGCCTACTCAGTTGGTGGCCAACTCGTATCTCCTCCTCTCTGTCTTTCGGATTCTCTGTCGTCAGCACGACATTTTTCCTTCCTTGGACCTCTTTCATTATTTTTTCGAGTTGAAGGCGCACCCGTCGGCGGGGAAGGGCTTCTACTTCATCCAGGCGAGGAGGAACAGGAGTTGCATCTCCCTCGTTGTGAAGGATTCCTCGCACAAGGGGTGGAAGACCCAATTCTTCTGGGTGAAGGCGGAGGCGACGGATGAGTTTTGGAGATGCCTGGTCTCGCCCAACTTTCACCCGAATCTTCCTCCTCGCCAGAAGGAGTTCCCTCCCCACGTGGAGCGGCAGGCCGCCCGTCTGCTGGATAACCGCCAATCGACCGAGGAGCTGGTGACGCCGGAGAACATCGAACGGTGTTTGCTTACGCGGTTGACGTCGACAGGTACCGCTCTCGAGGTTCTTCTCCTGGGGTGGTAGTTACTTTTCTTCTCCTGTTCGGGTCTTCTTTCTTTGTTGCAGACGTGAGGCGGGAACCTCTGGAGGAAACTGCTGAGGTCATCGATCTGGGAGAAGATGACTCGGCGACTGACGAACGAGAGGCTCCTGCGGGTCGCGCCCAAGCCCAGGATAAGGGAAAGGGGGTGGCCCCCGGGGGGTCTTCACGGCCAACTGGTATGAAGCGCAAGGATCCCATGGTGGGAAAGTTGCGGGAGGCCGCGAAGGCCAAGAAACGGGCCAAGAAGGCAGGTCTCCCTCCTACCGCCGGGGGCGACTCCGGCTCGGCGGCGCTCCCCTCTCGGGGGCAAGATGGGGCCTACCCCTCGGGGCCAGCTCCCCCACTTGCCAGGCGAGAGGGGGCCGAGGAGATCGGGGGCCCTTCAGAGGGCGGCGATAGGTCGGCTCTCCCCCCCACGGGGGTAGAGGGGGCCGATGCTGAAGTAGCTGACGCTGAGGCCCGGGGGTGGGTCGGAGGCGGCGACGTCCCGGCCAGCGAGGTGCGGGCCGAGACAGGCAGGGCTGGGGGTTCGCCCGCTAGGGCGTTGCAGCCCCAGGTGCTTGGAGCTCCCGGTGCGGTCGGTCCCGCGGCACCGGTCGAGGTTGGGGGTTCGCCCGGGGAGGTGTCGCAACCCCAACCGACCGTGGCGCGCGAGGCAGCCGGTCCCGTCGCTCGAGCAGAGCCTTCTGGCGGGGTGCCTCAGGCGGAGCGGTCCCCTCTTCCAGAGCCCTTGGAAAGGCTCGGCATTACGGGCGACCTGTATCGGGTCTACCGGTCGATTGCCGCAAGGACGAAGGCGGGAGAAAGGCGCAATACCCCCCCGGGCTCCTTGATGTTCTGATGGAGGGTGGCCTGGTCATAGCTCGGTCGGCGGCTTTGATGGCGGAGGCGCACACACGGATGGAGGCGGAGCGGTCGAACCTTGCCTGGACCCTTGGGGGATGCGAGAGGAAACTGGCCCGACTCAAGGGGGAGCATGAGGGGCTCCGGCAGGAGTTCTCCGCGTTCCGGGAGGTGGCGCGGGCGAGCCGACTGGAAGCCAGGGTGCTGACCGAATAGCTCGCCAAGACCCGAGAGTCTCTTGAGAGGGAAAGCTGATCCCTGGAGGAGGAGCGTCTGCGTCGCCTCGAGCTAGACAATCGCTGGGAGCTTGAACGTGCTAAGCTGCTAGATCGGGCGGAGATGGCGGAGCGTCTCCGAGCTGAGGCTGAGGTGGACTGGGCCCGGGCAGAGGAGCGTGCGGCCGAGGCAGAGCGGGCTCGGGTCGAGCTCGTCTGAAGGGCGGGGCAGATCGAGGCAGAGGCAATCAAGCGTTACAGGAGCTCCGATGCTTACTCGGCCGACCTGGTGGAAGCCGCCCTACCCTATTACGAGGTAGCACTACGCCGGGGTGCTCGAAAGGGGTTCAAGCAGGGCTATCGCCGGGCGGTAGACTGCGCCAATGAACAAAACTCCGCGTTCGAGTTCCCCTTTGGCCAGTGTTATGACTCGGATGAGTCGGTTTCCAGCTCTTCTTCGTCGGTTGGGGAAGGTTCGGAGGGGTCGCCTCCGTCGGGGTCACCGGCTCCGGGCGTCTCGGGAGGGCTCACGACCGGGACAGTTCTCGCACAGGCGAGGTCAGTGTCTGAGCCGGCCGTCACCGAAGGCGTCGGGGGTGACGCGTCTCCTTCCGTCGGTCTCGAACGTCAAAGTGGGCCCGAGGCCTGATGTATTTTACCTCTTTCCCTTTTTGTCTCTCTTTCCTCTTTTTAGAGGGTTTCCTTTTGGTGTGATAATAAATGACTTGCTCTGTTTGAGTACTGTCCTTGCCGTGATTTGGTTGGCGGATCTTGAGTAGTTGGGAGGTGCCGATATGTCCTGCACGGTTTTCGCACGCTGTTTTGGTAGGCTTCTGACGGGGCGTCCTTCCGTTCCCTCATGCTTTGAATGTCAGGCCGCTTCGTGAATCCCGCTAGGGCGGGAAACGAGGAGTTAGAGGTGACTGTTCAGGGGAGAAATCCTTTGGCGTGTTTCCGAGGGGGGGTCATTTAAGGCGTGTAGCCTCCTTTGGCCTATAAGAAGGATCGAAAGGCGCCCTTTCCTCTCCACTGCTTGGGATTTTCTCTAACAGTCTTTCCTCATTCCTTCTGTTTCACTTTGCGTTGTGCCTTTGCATTCGGAGCATGGAGGATCCTTCGGAGGGTGATGCCACCGACGACGGGGAGCGGCGGGCTCCCGCTGTCTTGTAATGTTGAACCGATCCCACGGTCGCCGCGCGTGCACGAGGCTGGTCCGACGATCGCCGCGCGTGCACGAGGCTGGTCCGACGATCGCCGCGCAGATCTGGGGAGGACTTCGGCGTGCGGAAGCACGCCGTTGGCCTCTCCTTAGCTCCGGCGATGCTTCCAGGTGGACGTCGAGGCGGAGGACGGATGGGGGCATCAGGGGAGTCTGCCGTCACTTCCCTCCGTGTGAGGGGAGGAGGCGTATCAAGCTCCCTCCTCACCGAGGCCTTCCTCCGTCTGCAGCCTCTTTCTCCCTCTTCTGCTCTTCATTTCTTTCACTCTTCGGGGGCTGCTTGCTCTCTCCTTCCATCCAAGGAGTTGGCAGATTGGAAGAGGGGAGGCCTTCACGGCGCTCCTTTTTCCTGGTTGTTGCCAACATGGGAGGTAGCCTTTCTCAACATTTAAAGGTGGCCTTCCTCCTGAAGTCCCTCTGTCACCTTTGTCACGGGCCATCCGAGCCAACTGGCTCGACCACCTTTTGTCCGAGCCAGTTTCCGCACGAGGCAGAGTCAGTGGCTGGACGCGAGGAGATCAAGACCGAGTCAGTCGAGCGATGACCCTTTGAAGCGATGTTAGACGGATTTTTTGTTTTGTTTTTGCTATGTGATGTACTGGCATTTGCCTACCTGATGTACCAATGGTTTGGAATGAAAAGAACAGGGATTTATTCCATCCATTTTGCTGTACAATTTCAAAAGTAGAATCTGCGTAGTGCGGCTGCGTTCCATGTCCGAGGAATAGGTTCCCCTTCCATTGTCGCTAACCTGTACGCAGCTTTTCCGAGCGTCTCGACCACTCGGTAGGGGCCTTCCCAGTTGGGGGATAGCTTGCCCGCCGCCTCTAGTGGTCGAGAGGCTTCGGCCTTCCTGAGGATGAAGTCCCCCGGTTGGAAACGTCTGTATCGGACTTTGGCGTTGTAGTACCGAGTGAGGCGGCGCTGGTACTCCGTTGCCCGGACGTTCGCGATCTCTCGGAGTTCACTTTCCAGGTCGAGGTTCACGAGCAACTTTTGCCCGTTTGCCTCGAGTGAGAAGCTAATCACTCAGAGAGACGGATTGGCGATCTCCAATGGAACGACGGCTTCGGTGCCGTATACCAACTGAAAAGGGCTTTCACCGGTTGCCGTCCTGGGGGTTGTTCGGTGTGACCATAGTACGCTAGGCAATTCCTCGAGCCAGCTACCCTTAGCCTTGCCGAGTCTGGTTTTTATGCCTTTCAAGATAGTCTTGTTGGCATTTTCAACCAGCCCGTTGGCCTGAGGGTGGGCGACCGAAGTGAAGTGGTTGCGGATATTTAGGTCGGCGCATCTGTCTCGGAAGTACCGAGAGTTGAATTGCCGACCGTTATCGCTTACTATCACTCGGGGGATGCAAAACCGGCAAATGATCGATTTCCAAACAAAGCCCCAAACGACTGTCTCGGTGATCCTGGCCGTAGCCTCGGCCTCGATCCACTTGGTGAAGTAGTCGATGACGACGACGATGAACTTCTTCTGGGACTGGGCCGTTGGGAATGGCCCAAGGATATCGATTCCCCACTGAGCAAAAGGGTAAGGCTCGGCTAGGGTGACAAGTTCCGTGGCCGGCTGATGGACCAAATGGTCGAAATGCTGGCACCGGTCGCACTGTTGAACATAGGCCGAACAGTCGCGCTGCAGGGTGGGCCACCAGTACCCCTGTCGTAACAGGATTCTGGCGAGCGACCTTGCCCCTGAGTGCGCTCCGCACAGGCCTTCATGAATCTCTTGGATGGCTCGGCCTACCTCGTCGGGACCGAGGCACTTCAGGAGGGGACCGGAGAATGATCTTCGGTAGAGGGTGTTGTCGAGGACGACGAAGCGCCGAGCTTGATACTTCATTCGGTGGGCTTCTCGAGGGTCGGAGGGCTCTTGGGAGTCTTGTAGCCAGGACAGGTAGGGGGAGCGCCAGTCACTTGGAGTGGCCGAGTCAACAGCGAGGAGCTCCGTGTCGATGCTCGGGCGCTCTAGCTCTTCTAGGAGGACCGATCGTGTACCTTCCGGGTCTAGGGAGGAGGCCAATCGAGAGAGGGCGTCCGCCCGAGAGTTTTGCTCCCGAGCTATCCGGACTACCTCAAATCCCTCGAACTGTTGGGCTAGGCTCCGGACCAACTGAAGGTATTTGATCATGGGTGCCTCCCGAGCTTCATACTCGCCGTTGACCTGACCTGCGACTAGTTGAGAGTCGGTGTGGATCCTGACTCGCTCGACCCCCAGCCGTCGGGCCATGCATGCTCCCCAGATAAGGGCCTCGTATTCGGAAGCATTGTTGGACGCCTGAAAGTTGAATTTTAAGGCGTACTGTAGCTCTATCCCTTCGGGGGACCTCAGGAGGATCCCCGCACCGCTGCCTGCCGAATTGGACGATCCATCGACGAACAGTTCCTAGGTTGGCCCGGTCGTGGTCAGAGGCCTGTCCTCGGCGGGGATGGTGCTTTCGACAATGAAGTCGGCGCGCGCTTGGCCTTTGATTGCTGATCGCGGCCGGTATGAGATGTCGTAGGCCCCGAGCATAATGGCCCATTTGACGAGTCGCCCTGAGGCCTCGGGGTGGGCCAGAATCTTCTTCAACGGCTCGCCGGTTAGCACGGTGATGGGGTGCCCCTGGAAGTAGGGGCGGAGATGCCTCACGGAGGTGACCAACGCTAGCACGAGTTTCTCGGTTGCGGGGTACCTCCATTCGGCCTCATTGAGCACCTTGCTGGTGTAGTAAACCAGTCTTTCGATTCCCGAGTCATTTCTGACTAGGACCGAGCTGACCGTGGATGGCGTCGCCGAGAGGTAGAGCAGCAAGACTTCACCAAGGACGGGCTTGGAGAGCACCGGTGGCGAAGCCAGGAGCTCCTTAAGCTCGGCGAATGCTGTCTGGCACTCCTCATCCCATGCGAACGTAGTGGATGCTAGCTTGGGTCCCCTCATCAGTTTGAAGAAGGGCAAGCATCGTTCGGCCGCACGGGATAGGAAACGACTGAGAGCGGCGACACGCCATGTCAGACGCTGGACGTCTTTAATGCACGTGGGCGGGCGCATGTCCAGGATGGCCTGGACTTTGTCGGGGTTGGCTTCGATCCTGCGCTGAGTGACCAGGAAACCCAGGAACTTCCCAGATTTTACTCCAAAGGCACACTTGGCGGGGTTGAGCTTCATGTTGTACTTCAGGAGGGTGCCGAAGGTTTCGGCGAGGTCGGTGAAGTGGTCTTGGGCCTTGGGGGTCTTGACGAGCATGTCGTCAATGTAAGCCTCGACGTTCCGACCTAGCTGTCCCTCAAACATGTGATTTACCAGTCGCTGATATGTGGCTCCGGCATTCTTTAACCCGAAGGGCATCCAAGTGTAGCAGTACACGCCGCAGTAAGTGATGAAGGCGGTCTTCTCGATGTCTTCTGGATTCATTCTGATCTGGTGATAACCCGAATAGGCATCCAGGAAACTGAGTATCTCGTTGCCCGAGGTTGAGTCAACCAATTGGTCGATGCTCGGTAGCGGATAGCAGTCCTTGGGGGTAGCCTTATTCAGATCGGTGAAGTCCACGCACATTCGCCATTTGCCTGTGATTTTTGGCACCAGGACGACATTGGCTAGCCACGTAGGGTACAGGACTGGTCTGAAGAGGCATGTCTCTTATCCCTTGGTGACCTGCGCCTTGATGACCGCCTGTTTCTCGGGCGCATGCTTCCTTCTCCATTGCTGTACCTGACGGTGGGGTCGAGGCTGAGCTTGTGCATCACGGTCTTCTCTGGTATGCCAGGGAGTTGATCATCGGACCAAGCAAAGGCCTGGATGTACTCAGAAAGAAATTCCTTGTATTGCTGCTGTTCCTTGGGTGGTAGGTCGGCTCCGATCCTTACTCCGAGGGCCGGGTCATCGTTTAGGAATACCGTTAGCAATTCGCCACCGGGCTCGGCGATTACGGTCTTCCCTTCGATTCCCTTGGGGCCCTTATCCCCCCTGTCCGGCCTTGAGGCTTCCACCGAGATGTTGTAGCACCTTCTAGCCATGGCCTGGTTACCTCGGACTTCCCCCAACCCATTTTTGGTGGGAAACTTCATTTTCTGGTGATAGGTAGATGGTACGGCCTTTATTCGGTTGAGAATTTTCCGGCCGAAAATGGCATTGTACGCTATCATACCCTTGATCACTATGAAGTCCACCATGACCGTAATGATTTTGGGTGGGGTGCCGATGGTGACCGGCAGGCTTAGGGCTCCCTCGGGGCAGGTGGCCAGGCCGTTAAACCCGCAAAGGGGTGTTCGGATCGGGCGGAGTTTGGATGGGTCTTCCCCCATCTTGAGGAAACAGTCATAAGATAATACATCGGGGGTGCTCCCATTGTCAACCAGAATTCTATCTACGTTACAATGGTTTATTGTAGCTGAGATAACAAGGGCATCATCATGCGGGGTGCTTAGCCCTTCCAGGTCTTGGTCGGAGAAGACTATGACCTGGGGCTCCCTCGGCGGGCCCCCTGAGGGCTCTGAGACCCGGCTGGCCCGCTCGGCATGACGCTTCCTTCCTCGGCTGGTGTTGCGCCCGATGCCATTCCTCCGGAGATGACGTTGATGTGGACCCCTCGGGGGGCGTTGTCGATCTCCTCGGCGGTGTCTCGGTCTTCTTTGCGCCCAGCTGCAAACCGGGCCAGGTGCCCCTGACGGATGAGACGTTCGATCTCATCCTGGAGCTGGTGACAATCGCCGGTATGGTGCCCGTGGTCGCCGTGGAACAGACAATGCCTGTCGCGCTTGCGGTTCTTCGATCTCATTGGTTCGGGCTGGCGGAGGAGTCCCGAGTCTTTGATGTCTTCATAGATCTCGTAGACTGGCGTGGTCAACGGGGTGTACTGCTCATACTTCCGTTTGCGTTCTCCTTCCCGATCGCGCTTCTTGCCCGAGCCAGGGTTTGGCTCGGAGGCCCGCTTCTTGTCCCCCTCCCGACCCGAGCCGGTTGTGTCTCGGAAGGCGCTGAGTACTTCTTCGCACTCGACGTGGCGCAGTGCCAGAGTCACTAGCTCGGCAAGGGTCGAGGGAGGGTGGAGGACCAGTTCGCGGCGGAGATTCTCGTCCCGGGTGCCTCTGGTCAGAGCGGCCGTGGCCGAGGCCACATCCAGGCGGGGAATTCTGAGGGCTTCCGATTTAAATCGGTGGACATAAGCCCGAAGCCTTTCCCCTTGTGCCTGTTTGAGGGCCAGGAGCCCCGCTACTGACCTTGGGGGGGCGCTTCCGGCGAAGCTCTCCTTGAAGACTCGCCCGAATTGCCTGAAGTCCCGGATGGACCCAGGGGCGAGGGCCCGGAACCATGCCTGAGCGCCTTGGACCAGGGTGGCTGCAAAGGCTCTGCATTTAATAGGATCCGGTGTTCCATGCAGAGTCACCATGGCGTCGAAGCTATCGTAGTGGTCGGCTGGGTCGCCCTGGCCATCATAGAGCTTGAAGGTCGGAATGGAGGTTCTGGGAGACACCTCTGCCTTCAAGATGTATTCGGAGAAAGTGGATGTCTCCTCATCCTCCGGGAGAGAGGTCTTCTACAGGGCGCGGAGGGCGCGCTCTTGCTCTGCAAAACGTCTTTCGAAATCCCTCAGTCGGAGGGATAGTTCCGGCTAGGGTCGCGCCGTGGGACTGGGGGAGCGTCGTGGCGATCCTCAGGACCGCCGGCGCTCGGGCGTGGAGGCCTTGCCCCCAGTTTCCCTTTTCTGGGCGTGGAGGAAGCCTCTTGCTCTGGGGGCAGAGCTTGCGAGGGTCCTCCCGCGTTGTTGCGGATGAGCTGTTGACTGCGGAGGGTGAAGCGGCCCCCAGCGGTATGCTGGGACGCACTTCTACGGGGGGGGGGGGGGGCTCCCGGACGAGGCGCGAGACCTGGCATCCCTTGCCGCCTGGGCCCTCATGAGTTCCACGAGGATGTCAAGCTTCTTATTGAGGGCCTGGAAGACCTCGTCGCCACCGTTGGGGGGTGCCCCTGTCGCCGTCGGAGGGGGCGGCGGCCCAATGGTGGGGACGCTGGCGTTGGAGGGAGGGTTCTGTGAGGCCCTAGAGGGGCCATCTCCTGCCTCCACCACGGCCTTACCCTTCTCGACGGCGGATCTCCTCCCTGAGCTTCTTCTCACCATCTTGGCTCTTCGTGCGTTCCCACAGACGGCGCCAGATGAAGAGGCGAAATCTCGTGCTGAGTCCTGAGCGGGCTGTGGATCACCAGAAGATGAACTGCAAGACAGGGAAACGTATCAGAGGGCCCAGGGGGTTTCCCTGGGGCAAAATCCTCCGATGGCTAAGTCAGTAGAGCTGCGGTGGAAGCCATGATGGGGAAGAGAAAAGCAGGTGCGCGAGATTCCTCTCCACCAAACGGGTGAAGCGGATTGCTCAGGAGTTTCGAGTGTGAGTGTCTTAATGGCTCCCTCTTCTCTTCTTACCTTCCACCGGAGGGTAGCCCTGGTTTAAATAGTATGCCACCGTCAGGAGTCCTGTGAGCTGAGGGGTCTCCGGCGGGAGTTACGTCCTCAACGTGGGCTTTCATGGCCTTTATCGTGGGAGCATTATCGCCTTGAAGTCCAGCAGCTTCTTGATTCCCCTGTCCGTTGGGGACTCTTAACGGCAGCATGAACGGATAATGTCTAGTCCAGCTGAGCTCCTGAAACGCCAGCCCTGTCCGGGCGATGAGCATAGCTCGGTGAAAGAAGGGTCGGGTAGGTCGGCTAACGCCTGTCTTTCCCGGGCGGGGAAACGGCTTGGACCGGACCCACCTTGTGACCTGACCATCACTCGGGCCCTCCGAGCCTAGGGGACGCCGGGGAGAGTTGGTTCCTCGAGTGTTTGTTCATTGGGCTTTTCTTTTCTGAGTGGGCCCCGTGGGCTATCACTCGGGTGAGCTTGCCTCGTTGGACCCTGTTGGGTCTTGTTGGGCTGCTCTTTGGGTGGGCTACAGAAATCCCCCTCTCCAACATCCATGTGCCAAATATTACAACCATGGTATGCATCAATGGCAAGCAAAATCTCAATAGATTTAAACATAGCAACTTGATAGAATATTTCGTCATAATTAACATTTTGACTTTGACGACATTTCTTTTACCTCCAAGCTTACCATGTAGGTACCTACCTATCCATCTTCTCTAATTTTCTTCTCGAAAATCCACTTGCATCCGATAGGTACAATACCTTCGGGTGGACCTACCAAGTTCATAACTTGGCTGGAGTACATGGAATCCATATTCAATTTTATGGCCTCTTACCATTCCCCAGAGTCAATAACACCTATTGTCTCCTTAAAGGTTAGGGGATCACTATCCTCATTTTATAGTACCTTATTATTCAAACTAGAGATATGTCCAACATATCTTCTTAGTTCTATAGGTACTCGGCCAGACCTATGAACAACTTGTGTGTCAACTCGAATAGGTTCCTTAGTTGACATTATGCATTGTAGTTCTAGGACTCCTTTCTAGATCTACTATGCTCCCACTGTTCCCACCAACTCTTGATACTTGCAACGTTTGCAATATCCGAACCAATTGATCTCCTAAATCACCATGACCTTGTGGTAGCGCACCAAATCAAAGTGACTTGGTCAAGTTGGTCCATCAAAAAACAGAAAGTATAGATTAGTGTTATAGCCCTTGTGGCAGCACAACAAAGCTACAACAATTGTCTAACTCTCTTAAAGGCATCATTATGCCATAGACTTAGACTAACCCTTAAGTCAAATGGACCTTGTGGTAGCACAACAAACCCGTTTGAAATAAGGACCAACCTTATGTCTATAATTATGATGGTGGGCTACATGGAGTGTTCTTAACAACACACGTTTAGTGGGACAGCCCAAAACCTTAACACGCTTAAGGTCAGTCATTTTCCCTTTCTATATCTCATATGGGATGGAAGACATTGATTTAAACGGAACCTTGTTCGACATATAAGCAGTGGTCTTTAGGGGATGATTCCACAGAGAGACAAGGGTAACTCGGCAAAGCTTATTATGGACCTTCTACACCCCACAATTGAGTTGAGAACAAGGAAGTGTCCACCAGGATAAATACACCATTATCCCTAAGGTATAGTGTGATGTATGCACCTGAGTATTTTTTCTCCTCGATCCGATCGAAGGGTTTTAATACCCCTATCAATTTATTTTTCCACTTCACTCTTAAACTCTGAAATTTCTCAAATACTTAATATTTGTACTTCATCAAGTACTCATATCAAAGCATAGAGAAACTGTTAGTGAAAGTAGTGAAGTAAGAAAATCCTCCTCTGGCCTAGGTGGAAATAAATCCACATTCATCAGAATGAATGAGTTCAAATAACTCCATGGCTCTTTCTCCATTTCTCCTAAATGAAGAATTGGTCATCTTTTACTATAATTCACATATTGTAAATGGTTCATAATCAAATAGATTAAAACGTCCATTTCATACAACATGTGAACCTTCCTTCACTAAGATGACCCAGCCCTCAGTGCCAGAGATAGGCTTGATTTATATCAATCCTCTTCCTATCAGGAAGCCTGACTACACTAACTTTAGGAGCACTATTGCTTAGAATAAACAGATCATTACATAAACTCCCATTGACAAACTCTTTGCCATTCAAGAACATCACACAACTATTGTTTCCAAAACTAACGTTAAAACCTTGAGGGTTAAAAGTAGAATTAGAATTAATGTTCTCGATGAAGGGAGAAACATAATGCAATCTATCAACTTTAAATAGCTCCTGAAGGCATCTCAAGGTCAGCAGTCTCTACTGAAATGGCAGCAACTCTTGCTCCACTTTCAATCCGTAGTGTTGAGTTATGGTTTTGATGATAGTTGAGTTATGGTTTTGATGATAACTACACTTACTATTTGATTAAGTGATGATACCTAAACTTGGTTGATTGCACATGTTCTTGATGACTGTGTACATTCATGTTGTGGTTTAAATCTGATTGAGTTGACAAATGGCTTTTGAGGCTACAACATGATTGGTTGAATGCATGGCTATATGGTCTTGATCCTTGCTTGATTGATTTAGTTTTACAATAGGCAATAGGTTTCATAATCTCTTTAATGTGAACAAGAACAAGAGGCAAGAGGTTTCATAACCTCTTTAATGTGAACAAGTTCTTGTGCAATTCATGATGTATTAACTTTGACTATCTTGCTTGTAAGATCAAACTCATGGCAGTCACCTAGTAAACCTAACATGTGGATAAGTATCTTGCTTTTCTACAATTCAACATAAGTGGTATATGTCATTTACTGTCAAGAATCATTGGTAAGATTCTTACCTTGTTGTAGCATCAATCTCACCATGGGTATTTCATATACCTCTCCTTTTTTAGACTTCATTCATGGCAATTGAGGTTCACAATGGTTGCATGGATTGATAGCTTACAAGCTCAGTTTGAATGCATAAGCTCTTCGAATGTATAAGTTCCTCATTCTAATCAATGACAAATGCTCAAATGGTTTAAGCTTTCCAAATGTATAAACTAAGTTAAAACAAACCCAAAATGCATGGAATTGATGAGGACATGAAGCTCTTGACTTATGGATGTGTTTCCTTGGGCGAACATTTCTGATGGGGACATCTCCGACCGTTCCACATCACCAGCAGTACTACATCTTGTTCGCCACTTTATTTCGAGTCATATGATGTATTTTTCACTTTCTTATTTGAGTCTTATCATGTAATTTTCCTTTTAATTGAGTCAAGTACCTAGGTTAATAGGTCATTAGAGTGGTTAATGTGTCATTTGGGCCCAATTAGATGGGCTAGGCCCAGGGAAGCCCCCACCCCCTTGGTTTCTTGTTAGTAGTCCAAAATTCAGGGACTTATGTTAAATTGTAGGAATCCTATAAATAGTACCCCACTCCCACCATTTGGAGCTAATGAATTATTGAGAAAAGAATTATCCAAAAGAATTGTGCCTCCTTCTCTCTCTCTCTCTCTCTCTCTATTTCTCTCTCTCTCTCTAAAGGGGGCGAACCCCATTCTCTCTCATCCCCACCCCAAAATTCGAAATTCACTCTCTCTCCTCCCTATTCACCTCTAATTAAGACCCCTCCCCCTTCCCCATACCTCCCATTTAAGTCCCCTCCAACCCCTAGGTGGAATCCCCTTCTCCTAGGCACCTCTCCCTCCTCCCAAGCAACCTTTTCCCTTCCCCATACAACCTTTCATTTTTCCAAGGGAGAATCCCTTCTCCCAAACACCCCTTCCCCTCCCCAAGGTAACCCTTCCCATTCCCTAGGCCCCCATTAACCCCTCCATTAACCCACCATTCAAAACAAAGGAGACATCTCTCCTCCCTCTCTCCTTCCCAACCCAAATTCGCATCTCCCCCTCCCTCCACTTGCTAGACCACCTCCCAGCCCCCTTTCTGCCCTTCCCACACCTTGAATCACCCCCTCCAAGACCCCCACATAGTTAGGTGTCACCCCCACACCCATCCACCCGATTTCCCACCCCATCTACTCCATCTCCCATCACCTTTCATCACCCTATCCATCTCAATTCACAGGCAGCAGTTGGAGCCCGACTTGCAGAGATTGCCCTGGTGCTGTCCGAAATCATCTGGGGGTGCACCATACATCGACGGAAAGGCCTTCCAGTCTTCTTCGCAGGAGAGGTGGAATCGTCTCGTTCCAACTTCACTACAGATTGTGGTGCCAATTCTCCCCCGACTGTGCTGGGCTCCCTTTGCAGAGTACCTGAGCCTGGTTAGAAGCTGCACCATGACAAACGGCGGAAGATTCAGGCTATGAGCCCTTCTACAAAGTTCTTCCTCCCCTAGTTCTCTATCAGAATCAAGAAGCAGAACCGCGTTTGGCATTCGGAGGCCAAAATTCTCATTTTTCTCCCTCGGCTGCGCGGGTCTGCCTCCCACAGTCTGCAACGACCTGCTTCCACTCTTCTGAGTCCCCCAGTCCTCTCCGACATCAGACAGCTTCCTCGTCAGTTTTGCTGCAAAGAGGGCTCGTCCACGGTTCCAGAAACTCTGGCAGTTTGTGATTCGGAGTCCAGGAGCGGTCGGGGCACTCTCTGCAACCTGCTGCATGAGATCAGAAGCTGCCTGTCCCAGTTTCTGCCCCCCTGTTCGAACCTCCACCACGGCCACATCCTTCAACTTCTGGAGGCGCCACTTGGTCGAGAGCTGCAACCACGAGTCATCCACCACTACCAAAAAGTGACGTCCCTTTCAGCATCAGGAAGTGCCTTTTCCATTTTTTTTTCCTCCGGCGCGCAGACAGTCCATTTAGGTCCTGCCCCGACAGCCCCTCACTCAACAGACTCCTCCTCACCACCCCGACATCCTCTGGTGCTGTTCTTGGTTGCTGCTCGAAGAAGACTCATCCATGGATGTCCTCGACTTGGTCTCGCCTCATTCAGACTTTGGGAGCCGCCGTGGTGACTTTGGCCATCCGCAGCTGCCCCTGGGAACAGTCTGCTTCTGCACGCAGGAGACCTGTTCCAGAGCCCGTTCCCGCCAGCGACGACTTCGGGACCGCCCACAAAAAATCACAGTCGTACCTGGGTACGTCAGCAACATTTTGGCGCAAGTCTCATCAAGTTCTGAGTCCAGGAGAGCTCACAGCGGCGACTACATCAACCCCCTGTCTTGCTGTCCCCGACCCGGGCAGATTCGGCCGGGTGCTCCGTCGACGCGATCGAGCTTATCTCCCCTCCCCGCCTGGCCGGCTTAGCGCCCCTCCCTGTGCGGAGGTAGTGTTTGACTTGTAATACAAAAATCCCCACCCCAATTCCACCCTCCTGTGTGAGGTGTAGTGATTGTAATTATTAAACATGGATCAAGCTTCATCGGCGCAGTGTGCGGGGAATCCACACTTCCCCGCTCGCCCTCGTCTCCGACCGGGATCGGTGTCTTCACACCGATCAGGTGAGCCTCGGGTTGCCCTACTCTACTGGAATTGCTTGGCTTGTTTAGTATTGCTGCTTAGTGCCGTCGGTCGGTGAGTGAGCGCCCGATCTCAAAATATCATCAATTTGAGTGCCACCGCGGAGCGAGTTGAGAGAGAGTCACTACATCCCACGCCCTTGGCGTGCTGGCCGCCCACGGAATTGGGGCATCCCAGACCCTTAGGGGTACAGCCCAAGCTAGTCAAACCTCTGGAAAGGCGAGGTCCATCCTCGGACCCTCACCACTATCACCGGTCCACCTACGGACTCGGGTGTGCACGACGCGAGTGAGTTCACTTGAGTGGGTCCACAGTTCGGTTCGATTGCTTGTAAATTTTCAGGTCCAAGGGGTCGTGTCACATCAATTTGGTATTAGAGCAAGTTCTAGACTTGTCTCTACTAAGTCTTGTCCTAGGGCCATTACATTCATCACCCGTTCATCATGACCACTTCCTACTTAGCCTATTCGCCATCCTTAGACCCATTAGCGGCTTTTGTGTTTGATGGATCCCGCCCAAGCATATATCAAGAATGGGATAAGTCCATAGACAGACACTTTGGGAAGTTCACCCTGTCAGGGCCTATCCAAGTCAACTATGCCAAGAGTTTGCTCTGGCGCCAAGCTAGGAAAGAATGGGAGTACATTGTAGGTTTGAGAGAAGCCAAAGGGGAAGCACCCATTGAATCTTGGGTTGAAATGAGGGATGATCTTAGAAAGATCTACGCACCCCAATCCGGACCTCCTCAACAAACCACTTTTCCACCCCCACCCCCAACTCCAACCCAAGTACTTCCCTTATCAAGCCTAACCCAAGCCCGTCCATGTTCACCACCCCGGGAGTACCATAAGCCGGCTATCTCCACTCCTCCACCAAAAGACTCATTCCTCCCCTTGGAAGAGGAGCCCATGATCCAAACACCTGATCCCTTGAAAGTAAAGACCGACCTAGACCCCCTCCCGACCCTCGAGGGAACCCAAGCCCACACCATTGAGGAGGAGGAGCCACAAAACTCACCCACCCCTCCTAGTCCAGGTCCTCATGAGCCGCACACCCTCATCATAGATGAGTCTATACTCCAATGGCTCAAGCAAAGTCCCACCTTCCTGAGCTCACCACCATTGGGATATCAATCCCAAATTGTTCCCACCCAGTCTCCCCATGTCACTTTACAAACCTTCTACTTCACGGGAGACTTGGGAGACCTAGTGGATTGCCTATATTGGCAAGCCCACTTGACCGGCTTGCTTGCCATGGGACCTTCGGAGCCTAGCACCATTAACTTTGCCCACCCCACCATTGGCTCCATCACTTCTATTTGCACGAGTGGGCATTGCACTATTGAGATTCTTCTATTTCTCCCCTTGGAGGAAGAACCCACTCCTATCTACTCCCCACCCATTGAGACCCCAAATGCCTTAAACGGTCAACTCACTAAAGGTCTTGGACCAATTACTTTGGAGGAGGATGACTCACCATCTTGTGAAGACCTTGGGGACATGGAGTTCCTCTCTCTTGGTAGCCCTTACCATGATCCCTTTGACCCATTCCAATGGGAGTACAGATACCCATGTGGTCCAACCACCTTACCCACCACCCACCTTTCCCTACCCCAACCAACCATAATGGATCAAATCCACCCCTTTCTAGACTCGGGTTACACCATGGGAGCCATGACTTTGGGTAATGTTCACATAAGGATTAAGAAAGTGTCTCACTCTGTGCTACCAACCTTCTTAGATCCCTTTGATCCTTTCAAATGGAAGTTCAAAGGTCATCCCACAACCTCTCACATAGAAATCATCTTTGGAGTAGGAATGCCTATGTCTTGGCATCTCCCACCACTTGACATGATTAGTAAGTCGGGTACTTTTATTCATAACACCCACATGTCAAGTTGGAAACATAAGTGGTCCATATTCGGTTGTAATGGTCCACCTTCATTCATCATGGGTCTTAAGCATAGTAGGAGCATTCATGGATGTCCAGGACCCCCGGCATTTGATATACCCATGCGCAATATATTACCCTATGGATGCCCCGGCCCTCCGACCATTGTTATGAAGTCCATGCATGATAAGGCCACTTATGGCTGCCCTGGTCCACCTAAGTTCATTAAGGTCCACATGGCATCAAAGCATGATAGGTCAATTTATGGTTGCCCCGGTCCACCTTTGCACACTATCCACTTTCACACCCACTCACCGCATCATAATGCATGGTATGAGCATACACACAAGCAATTCTCGACGAGAGGTGAGGTTCACAAAGAGCGGACAAGAGCTCGCGAGTGCCACTTGGAATTCCAAGTAGGTGATCTAGTGATGATGACATTGGAGTGGCTCTACCCTAGGGTCACCTCCAATTTGAGGGCACGAGGACTTGGACCTTCCCAAGTTTCGAGTGGCTTTGGCAACCAGGCTAACGGGTTAGACTTACTAATGGGTTTTGGGATTCACCCCATTTCCCATGTGGCGGATCCGGCACCCTATATGGGCACCGCGGTGGATCCTAGTGAGTGCCTCAAACCTATATCTTCCTTTGAGAGGGACACCCTCGGAGAGCCACCAAAAATCAGCCTGAGAGTCCGACGTGTGCACACGGAGGCAATACTAGGCAAGCAGGGTTCCATCGCCAGCAAGAGGGTGCGCCCGAGCCACCTCGAGAGGATGAAGGACCGTCCCCTGGTTGCGGACACAGGGTTGAGTTTGGAGATCATGGCTCGCCCAGAGCTACCTTGGAAGACCGCCTCCCCGGTGGACCCATACTCGACGGAGTCGAGTTCTCCACACCCCAGGGGTATGATGGGGACATCTCTGACCGTTCCACATTTTTTGAGGTTCCTGATGATCACCAGCAGTACTACATCTTGTTCGCCACTTTATTTCGAGTCATATGATGTATTTTTCACTTTCTTATTTGAGTCTTATCATGTAATTTTCCTTTTAATTGAGTCAAGTACCTAGGTTAATAGGTCATTAGAGTGGTTAATGTGTCATTTGGGCCCAATTAGATGGGCTAGGCCCAGGGAAGCCCCCACCCCCTTGGTTTCTTGTTAGTAGTCCAAAATTCAGGGACTTATGTTAAATTGTAGGAATCCTATAAATAGTACCCCACTCCCACCATTTGGAGCTAATGAATTATTGAGAAAAGAATTATCCACAAGAATTGTGCCTCCTTCTCTCTCTAGCTCTCTCTCTCTCTCTAAAGGGGGCGAACCCCATTCTCTCTCATCCCCACCCCAAAATTCGAAATTCACTCTCTCTCCTCCCTATTCACCTCTAATTAAGACCCCTCCCCCTTCCCCATACCTCCCATTTAAGTCCCCTCCAACCCCTAGGTGGAATCCCCTTCTCCTAGGCACCTCTCCCTCCTCCCAAGCAACCTTTCCCCTTCCCCATACAACCTTTCATTTTCCCAAGGGAGAATCCCTTCTCCCAAACACCCCTTCCCCTCCCCAAGGCAACCCTTCCCATTCCCTAGGCCCCCATTAACCCCTCCATTAACCCACCATTCAAAACAAAGGAGACATCTCTCCTCCCTCTCTCCTTCCCAACCCAAATTCGCATCTCCCCCTCCCTCCACTTGCTAGACCACCTCCCAGCCCCCTTTTTGCCCTTCCCACACCTTGAATCACCCCCTCCAAGACCCCCACATAGTTAGGTGTCACCCCCACACCCATCCACCCGATTTCCCACCCCATCTACTCCATCTCCCATCACCTTTCATCACCCTATCCATCTCAATTCACAAGTAGCAGTTGGAGCCCAACTTGCAGAGACTGCCCCGGTGCTGTCCGACATCATCTGGGGGTGCACCATACATCGACGGAAAGGCCTTCCAGTCTTCTTCGCAGGAGAGGTGGAATCGTCTCGTTCCAACTTCACTACAGATCGTGGTGCCAATTCTCCCCCTACTACGCTGGGCTCCCTCTGCAGAGTACCTGAGCCCGGTTAGAAGCTGCACCACGACAAATGGAGGAAGATTCAGGCTACGAGCCCTTCTACAAAGTTCTTCCTCCCCCAGTCCTCTATCAGAATCAAGAAGCAGAACCACGTTCGGCATTCGGAGGCCAAAGTTCTCATTTTTCTCCCTCGGCTGCGCGGGTCTGCCTCCCACAGTCTGCAACGACCTGCTTCCGCTCTTCTGAGTCCCCCAGTCCTCTCCGACATCAGACGGCTTCCTCGTCAGTTTTTCTGCAAAGAGGGCTTGTCCACGGTTCTAGAAACTCTGGTGGTTTGTGATTCGGAGTCCAGGAGCGGTCGGGGCACTCTCTGCAACCTGCTGCATGAGATCAGAAGCTGCCTGTCCCAGTTTCTTCCCCCCTGTTCGAACCTCCACCACGGCCACATCCTTCAACTTCTGGAGGCTCCACTTAGCCGAGAGCTGCAACCATGAGTCATCCACCATTACCAAAAAGTGACGTCTCTTTCGGCATCAAGAAGTGCCTTTTCCTTTTTTTTTCCCCCGGTGCGCAGACAGTCCGTTTAGGTCCTGCCCCGACAGCCCCTCACTCAACGGACTCCTCCTCACCGCCCCGACATCCTCTGGTGCTGTTCTTGGTTGCTGCTCGAAGAAGACTCATCCACGGACGTCCTCGACTTGGTCTCACCTCATTCAGACTTTGGGAGCCACCGTGGTGACTTCAGCCACCCGCTGCTGCCCCTGGGAACAGTCTGCTTCTGCACGCAGGGAACCTGTTCCAGAGCCCGTTCCTGCCAGCGACGACTTCGGGACCGCCCACAAAAAATCACAGTCGTACCTGGGTACGTCAGAGACATTTTGGCGTAAGTCTCATCAAGTTCTGAGTCCGGGAGAGCTCGCGGCGGCGACTACATCGACCCCCTATCTTGCTGTCCCCGACCCGGGCAGATTCGGCCGGGTGCTCCGTCGGCGCGATCGAGCTTATCTCCCCTCCCCGCCTGGCCGGCTTAGCGCCCCTCCCTGTGCGGAGGTAGTGTTTGACTTGTAATACAAAAATCCCCACCCCAAGTCCACCCTCCTGTGTGAGGTGTAGTGATTGTAATTATTAAACAGGGATCAAGCTTCATCGGCGCAGTGTGCGGGGAATCCACACTTCCCCGCTCGCCCTCGTCTCCGACCGGGATCGGTGTCTTCACACCGATCAGGTGAGCCTCGGGTTTTTCTACTCTACTAGAATTGCTTGGCTTGTTTAGTATTGCTGCTTAGTGCCGTCGGTCGGTGAGTGAGCGCCCGATCTCAAAATATCATCAATTTAAGTGCCACCGCGGAGCGAGTTGAGAGAGAGTCACTACATCCCACGCCCTTGGCGTGCTGGCCACCCACGGAATTGGGGCATCCCAGACCCTTAGGGGTACAGCCCAAGCTAGTCAAACCTCCGGAAAGGCGAGGTCCATCCTCGGACCCTCACCACTATCGCCGGTCCACCTACGGACTCGGGTGTGCGCGACGCGAGTGAGTTCACTTGAGTGGGTCCGCCGTTCGGTTCGATTGCTTGCAAATTTTCAGGTCCAAGGGGTCGTGTCACATCAATTTCATTTTTGTAGGTATGGGTCATTTCGGTCAACCAACACACCATGGCCGGTCGACCAGAATTAACAGAACCAAAAAGATGGAGTTTTACTGGTTTTCGGTCGACCGATTTTGACAGTGTAAAATGCTCTGTCTGCAAATGTTCCAGTCGACCGACCCAGTGACGTCGATCGACCGACAGCCCCGAAGCCCCCTTTTGTTGACTTTTGTTTCAAGCTCATGGAGAGGTCTTTCTTCCCATTTGTTTAATCCCAATGACCCCAATTAATCCATAATTCGTGGATCTAGTCTGGGGCTTGTCCATGGACCATTCAAGGGTTATAAAATATCTCTTTGGAGTCATAAACCCTATCTAACTAAGAGATCCAAGGGGAGGCTGTCCAAGGAGGAAGGAGAAGGTACTGTAGCTCAGTGAACAGTACTTCGTGCAGCAAGATCTTCATCCATCTCCAAGGTGTTTCAAGCCAAATCTGAAGCTAGCAACCTCCAAGGAAGTGAAGAAGCAAGCAAGCATCAAGGAAGATCAAGGGGAAGCTGTCTAAGGCAGAAGAAGGGAAGAAGTAAGTAAGCAAGCAAGAGATCAAGGGAAGACTGCCAAAAGGTGAAAGAACAAGGTTTTCACAACCCATCAAAAGCCATTCAAGTGAAGCAGGAAGCATCGTTCCAAGTTCTACATCATACACTCAGTGGAAGCCAAATCAGGAGATGGATTTGTGGTCGTGTGTGGTTATCGTGTTTCATTCGTGTGTGTGCGTAGGTCTTCTTAGATCTGTGTGTGTGTATGTGTGGATCTATTTAGATCCGGTCGTTTTAATGTGTGGAGTGCTGCATTTGTCACAGTGTGTGTATGTATTGTTGATCCGGCTGTTGGATCGTGTTGGAGACCTCATCTCCGTGTGTGTGTGTGTGTGTGTGTGTGTGTGTGTGTGTGTGTGTGTGTGTGTGTGTGTGTGTGTGTGTGTTGGGGCGCATCCCCGTGTGTGTGTGCAGGCGTCGTCCTGCGTGTGTGTTTGGAGCGTCGTCTCCATTTGGGGATTTATCCCCGAGTGAAGTCTCACCGGGTTTGGTGAGGGGTGGGCGTAGGATTGCCGCCGTTGCATCCGAACCACCTTAAAATCGCTGTGCATTGTGGTTTGAATTGTGTGGTTTGGTCTATTTCCTCTACCTCCATTCTACGTGAGTGTTAGTGTACTTTGTTGTTCAGGTTTTATACATGTTCATCTTGCATAATCTATCTCATCACTAAAGAGACTTTGATAAATCCAACTTGTGATTGAATAGATTTGAATCTCTTAAGTAGTGTTTCATCACATACTTTAAAAAGGCCAAAAGTTTTCTTGAAATTTGTAAACACCCAATTCACCACCCTCTTGGGTGTCATTGATCGTGGGACTTCACGTAGAACACCCTTGATCTTGATTAAATGCCTTCTACTTATCAGTATTCGAAGCTTCACCAAGTTTCTGCTTTGCCATCCCCACAAGATTCAACTTGCAGTTCTTCTTCCATGACCCATCCTATGGTAATGGAAGCATCAGCTCTAGTCTCTTATAGTTTCATCTCTCTTGATAGCCTTAGCCAGTGGTAACTACCACTTAGCATTATCTTTCTCAAAGATCTATTAAGTCCTCCTCTTCTTGTTAGTCTTACTAACAAATATACGGAGGTTAAGGCAATAACTCATCAAGAACATAGACTATTTTCTTTCGATTCATGAGAACTATTCTTTTTTTTTATCATCAAACAAATCTAGTGGGAACAAAGGGAGAGTGCACCCTCTTCCAAAGGAAGAGAATGTTCTCACTCCACCTTCAAACCACTAGTGTTATTTTATTACTGAAGAGGAGAGAATGGAATGTACAATATCAGTGAGAGTGGCCAGCTCTCTGTATTTACAAGAAAAGATAAAAGAATCTATACAAGCCGCCGACGAAAATTTGGAATACATAGGGCATCGGCAGTGGCATATCCTTTAGCTAGAGTAGGCAACTCTTTGAAAGAGGAGAATTCCATGTTGTGCCCAATGGAGACGGCATGGTTGGCAAGCATGTCGGCAAGCTGATTTGCCTCTCTATATGTGTGTTTGATGGGACAATTGAAAAATAAGACTAGTTGTTGAAGTTGGCTCCACCATGGAAGAAGATGCCATGGTAGGGTTCTCTTGTTATTCACCAAATCCACAAGAACCATTGAATCAGAGTAAATGACAGAAATTGGAATGGAGTGCAACTGGGCAAGACGGAGTCCATCTAAAAGAGCACGTCCTTCAGCCACCATGTTGGATCCCTTGCCATAGAAATATGAGAAACCCAACAAAAGATGTCCCTGTTTATTTCTGAAACATCCCCCTCCCCCGGATAGTCCAGGGTTACCCTTGCTTGCTCCATCAACATTAAGGGAGTAATCATATGAAGGGGCATTCCAAATAATAGTGAAGTAAACTGGATTGCTAAATCTGATAACAATGCCCACATTTTGTAAAGTATTGCACAACTTAGAGCTTGGGCCATGTTTAAATTTGATCTGGTTGACAATCTGATTAATATCAGCAAGGATATGATTAATGACATTGTGGAGTTTAATTCTACAGCCTTCAAATTTGACCTGGCACCTGTATTTCCAGATTTCCCAGGTGATCAGGAGAGTAGCTAACAAGGATATGAAGCCCTTAGGTTTACTGATATTGGCTCTGTTGATGGAAAGTCTCAGCCGATTTCTAATTGTAGAGGCTTCCAGGCAAGAAACTCCAAATAGAGGGCTAAAACTGCTCCATAGAAAAACTGCCAAATCACTGTGAACAAAGAGATGACCTTCATCTTCAGTGGAGTGGGAGGATGTACAGCAAACACAGCAAGAAACCATATTAATGCCAACTGACTAAACACGGCTGTCAACAGGAACAGCTTGCTGCAGAAGTTTCCAACAGAATAGAGAAGCCCTGGGCGGAAGTCTATGCTGCCACAATTTGCTATATATAGAATATGTAGTCTGCTCTCTAAGAAAACTATAAGTGGATTTTATACTGTAATTACCTGAATTGGTAAATGACCAAACAGGGATGTCATCCCCATTCTGAAGAGAAAACTATTCTCAATTTCATGAGCCAGTCATAAAATATTAATTCAATGAATTCTTAGTTGGCATCTAATATGCCATAATCATACATGATTCGACATTATTAATCCAAAATGAGATGGACGATATAACATTACAGACATTCAACTAAGATATGGTCTTTTATCTTAATTTAGAACTCCCACTAATTTTCGGTGACTTTACATAACCCCCATTATGTAAAGATGGGAAACTCCGCCAGTTTCCTAGTGGGGACTAGAATCCCATTAACATTACAGTAGTAGTCTTGTGGTAGCACAACAAACAACCCTATACTTAATGAGTAGGCAACTCTTGCCAATTGCAATGTCTTGCAATTTCTAGTCTTATTCGGCCTCTAGAACACTTGTGATCTTGTGGTAGCACAACAAACCACAAAGTCTGGTTAGGTTACACCCAATATTACACGGTGAGCATGGATTTGTGATGCAACCCTTGTGGTAGCACAACAAAACTACACCAGTCCTCCACCCCACACATGGCATAAGCATGCCGTTGTTTAGGTCACTGACCCCTTACTGGGTTGCCATTGTGGTAGCACAATAAACCTTCCCAGGTTTAAGACCAGCTCACCCAAACTATTATAATGGAAGGTCACGTGGGTCATTCTTAATGCCTCACGTTTAAAACCTAATATTGATTGAAGGGGGGATTTATCAATTTTATTTGGTCTCATCAAATAGTGGTATATAATATATATATCGCATATACATATTTACCGTACCTTATAGAAATAGATTCGAAATCCAATCTAAAATAGATGAATAAGAAACACATGCTTGGGTGAGTATGGACAGCTTATCGTGACCTGACTAGAGCCAGATAGTCAGTCACCAACCCCTAATATCATCACATGACAAGACATACACATCACATGCATATCGTGCCTTAGATGGATCTTGGCGGCATACAACTTGCAGCTCAATCAAACGGCACCTCCTGTGGATGGATCATCCTCGTCCTCACGTACACGCCTCCGCTAAATCTTCAAATATATTAACATGTACAAACTAAATCCAACTGGCCGAATATTACATTTAATGTAAAAAAAGATGCCTTATGGCGAGTACATAACCGAGAGGGAGGTAGAATTTACAGCACGGATTTTTAGAGAGAGGAAGGAGGCACGTAGGCCCCACAAAACAATCCATCAACATAAATAAACCATTCACCATTCATCACATGAATGCATCAATCACATCTAAGCACTGTCAATATTCACCCAATCATCGCACCCATGGCATGCTCAAACAAAATTTTATTTTCTTAAAATAAAATAATTTTGGCCTTAAAACATGGGTTTCAATCAAAATCAGAATTTTGATTATTTTGAAAAATAGATTTAATCAAATTAAATCAAGCATCCAAGGTGGAATTTCAATACTGTAATTTTCACATATTTTTTTGGGATTTTATAATTACTTTAATATAACAATTCTATTTAAAATTGTAATAATAGAACAATTCTATTATAAAAATAAATTTTTTAAATTTATCATCACATGATAATTAGGAAACTTATTAAAATTTGAATTTATAAAATTTCTAATTTCAAATCATGGCATCCCAGGCACTTTAAAAGAGGCAACTGGATTTAAATCTCATTTAAATCCAAAATAGAACAATTCTATTTTAAAATTGTAGAAATAGAACAATTCTATTTAAAAAAAAATTTCTTATACTAATCATCACATAAAAATATAAGAAATTATTATAATTGAAAATTTCATAAATTTTCCACTACTTAACGAGGCAACCAGGGCAAAAACGGAGGCAAATAGAATTTAAATCATATTCAAATCTGTTAACGGGGCTCGGGTGGGGCATTGCGCCAAGGTCCAATGCGCCACAATGGTTGAACCATCGCACCGGCGCACAGCTGATGGGCTGGACCACGGCGCACCATGCCATCGTCTTCCCCACCCCACACAAACCCTAGCCGAGCCACCTCCCTGTTCGCGAACAGGGTGCCACCGCCGCCGCCGCCTGGTGCGGCCTCCCCCGGCCACTACCGGCCACCAGACGGCACCGGTACCGCCGTGGGACCACCGACGGCCGACCGATGGGGTCGTCGGTGGCGGACGCCACCTCACACCACCAGTAAGAGGAGTTTCTTAACCCCCGAGCCATCCACGCCGTGAAGAACACGGCAGATCCCTGCAAATCCGGTGAATAGTTCGCGGATGGGATTTGCCCCACCCAGTGCTTGCTGGCCATCTGGTGGCCGGGGTTACACCGAGGGACGGAAGCCCATTGGCCTGCGACGCCGCCGGCGCCGATCACAGCCGAATAGCACCGTGACAACAAGGTTTCCACCCCCGAGTATCTGCGCGAAACGAGACTTCACCGGCGATCTAATGGGCATCACATGCTGTCGCCAGCAGCCTGGCCACCGGGCAGACCATCCATGACACTCACAGCGGCCATGGGCCAACCCAAAAGGGCAGTCGCTCCTTCCTCCATCACCGTGGAGATCGACCAATCTCATGGGTTCGACATAGCCACGAAATAACCATAGAAAATTTACTGCGAAAATACAGAAAAATTCAGAAACAACGAGGGAATCACGAGCGATAAACATGGCTCTGATACCACTGTAAGGATCAATGCCGGGATCAAGAAGAATGTAGTAGAAATTAGAAATTAAAATTCAAACCGGCCATGTTGATCGCTCCTTTGTGATTCCCGAAGATAATCCACAACTACGAGATATGATTTTACCTCTACGATGCTCAGATCGCAGCGAAGTGGAAACAATCCCTCGTGGCGGTAATTAGCCGCGCAAGTGAATGGCCTCTAGTAGTATCCACACGGGCACGAACGGTGGAATCTCCTCATCGTAACGCGGCCACGAACGATCTCCTCCGTGGTATCTCCATGATCTCTACACTAGAGATGAGAGGAAGAAGAGAGAGGAGAGAGAGGGGGCGCCCCTCCCTAGGAGGAGAGAGAATGAACGGCCCGGGAAAACCCTGGATGCTTGGCCCAGGGTTTTTCCTATCGTAATTATTTATAGGCTTCTCGATCTTTCACAAAAACCCTCAACAGTCTAATATTGTGAATATACTTCCACCGTCCATAACCCTAATGTTTGTGACCCTCTAGGCCTAGTGTCAGTTGGTTTTAGGCCCAATAAGTTTAAGAACTCTTTCTTAGCTTTTCCATAATATTAATTAACATGGAATTAATTATTTAATCATCTCATGACTTAAATAATTAATTAATCATCTTGTGATGAATAATCATCTCATGATTATTCCTTTGATGGACTTTCAAGCCACGGTAAGCACCAAGCAACACTCCGAGACCCCAGAAGACAAAAGGGGTCGATAAAACCACTCTGGGACCTTTCCATCAACAGTTACCACACAGCTATAGTCCTTCATTCATACCCAATGCCCCTGGTCATAATTAAGGGTATGGTCAAACTGTCAAACCCTTCTTATCTATGACCTGATGAGCGTACTCCGAGTCCCAATGGAAAACTCCTTTTCCATTGAACTATCTACCTTGGCCAAGGATTTAACTGTAATGTCTAGAGTTTTTCGGCCATTTTTTAGGTTTGGATCCGTGGGTTTCGGATCACTTTCGGAGGTCCCAGAGCTCGTTTTGTGGTTTACACGTGTTTTTCCCTAACGAACCTGCGGAACGCCGTAGCGGGCGAACCGTTGTGTTCTCCTCTTCCGGGACTGTACCAGTACGATGAGCATGTTCGAGGATCGCGGAAATGTATTTTCCTAATTTTTCATATTTTTGGCATTTTCGAATTTTATATAAATACCCCCTATTTTCCTTTTCTTTTTCCCCTTTTCTTCTTTCTTCTTCTCTTCTTCTTTCTTCCTCCCATGAGCGCACGCGACCCCCTCTCCCCGTTTGAGCTTCTGGCGCCCCTTCCTCCTCCGACGATGAGTGGCGGACCAAGGCGGCGGCGTGGTGACGACGGTGGCGGCGAGAGGATCACGGCGGTGCCCTTTTCGCGACGTGGGGAGCGGTGTTCTCGTGCGGCCAAGATTTGTGATCGACGTTGAAT
This sequence comes from Amorphophallus konjac, assembly GCA_022559845.1. Taxonomy (NCBI): domain Eukaryota; kingdom Viridiplantae; phylum Streptophyta; class Magnoliopsida; order Alismatales; family Araceae; genus Amorphophallus; species Amorphophallus konjac. The sequence goes on along the minus strand of CM040129.1, from coordinate 98,045,991 downwards.
CGGGGGATTTCGAGCTCCATTGAGGTAGGGGGACGGATCCTTACCCTCTTTACAGCTTTCCTCTTGATTTGTAGGCCGTGGGGAGGCCGGTAGGGGTGTTTTTGAGCCGGGTAGGGTAAAATCCATATTTTGGGGTTGAGCGCCGGATCTCCCGTTTCATGAGGTTTTCGACCGATCTAGGGGCTTAGATGCATGCTAGGTGGGTTGGGGAAGGATTCCCCTTTGTTTCCCCATCATCGGACGATGATCGGGGTGTGGATGGGCATTTTTGGGGTTTCACGCCGGTTTCATTCTCGGGACGTGCTGGCGGTCGTTCCAGTGACCGCCAGCCTCCCTTGGTGGTCTCAGGGAGACCACCAGCCCATTAAAATGAACGTTGGATGGTTTTAGCTGTCTTCTCGCGACAGCTAGGGTCAGGGTGGCAGTCACGCGATAGACTGCTACCCTTGTGTTAGCGGTCATCAGACGACCGTTTTCCACCGTTTGGCCGAGCACCCTTGGGGTACGTGTTTTTGACCGTTGGGATCACGTGCCTCCTAGCTAGTGGTCATGGTGATGACCGCTTACGGTAGGTTGGCTGTCCAAAGAGGACCACTAGGCCGGGGCTGGCGGCCGCGCGATAGACCGCTAGGCCCCTCGTGACCCATTCCCTAGTGGTCCAGTGGAGGACCGTTAGGCCCTCTTGCGGTCCAAGTGAGGACCGCTAGGAGGAGGGGTAGTCCCGTGAGGACCGCCACTTGGTTTCCTCTCAAGCGGTGATTTCGATGAGTTCAGTCTTACCTCCGGTGACACGTCCACTAGTCGTAGCCTTCTTACGGCACGCGTGTGCTGACCCATCCGGGAGTGGTGGAGCGGCTTACCCGAGAGAGACGATTTTTAGGCTGGTTACCGTAGGGCCCCCACGCGCAGCCGAGTCCGGGCTTGGGGGGAAGAACTAGCTAGAGGATCTGACCTAGGGCGCATGGTCCGTGTGTGCACACTGGGTTGGGGCCGTCGGACCCGCGCTGACGAGCGCGACTCCAACTTGTTCTTGTTTGTGGTACTGGTTACTGTTGTGTGTCTCAGTCTCCGCCTAGGGCGTTGTGGGGAGACAGTTGAGGCGCGGTGTAAGTCGTCAGGGGACGCATCTGGCTGTTCTTCTAGTGGGTGGTGCTCCTGTCTCCGGGCAGGTATGACTTATTTTTCCACCAGTTTGAGGTCGGTGGGCTTGGTACGGGTAGTGGTAGAGAGCTTTTCCGTTTATTTATTACTGCTTGCTGCTTCTACCGTACTCCTGCTCGGTAGGATTACCTTCCGTGTTTGCTCGCGCCTTGTTGTCGTTTTCCTCGTTGTGTGGTGGGGGTCCGAGGGATCCCTACTAGGCCAATGAAATGAGGCTCACCCCTACTTTTCAAGTGAGGCGGGGTCGTCGAGAGGTGCGTCGGAGTTTCAGCGTGGTTCCAGTAGCCAGGGTTAGCCGCCAGTCTGCCAGAGCCGGGGTATGCCCCGTGTACTTGTACTTTTCTTTCTGTTGACTGTACTTTATTTGGACATGAGATACACTGGACCTTGTAGCAGTTTATTTATTATTATTATTATTCTGTGCATTTTTATTTAGATTATTGTGCTATCTCTACGGTTATTTCAGCTTCTCTTGTACTCCCACACCATTCCTTTTACCCTTCCGAGTCTTCGGGCTCGTGGGTGGCGGGCCGAGGTTCGAGACGCGTCGGTTCCTTTCCGGTACTCGGATCCCGGGTCGTTACAGTTGGTATCAGAGCGTAGGTTGTGGAAATACATAAGAATCTGAAATGATTGTGGTGGTCCAGAAGGTCCATGAATGTCTTGTACAGTTGGCGACTGGCTTAGGGCCACGTGTGTTTTATTAATCTTGTTGGTTGTTTTTGTTAAGAGGGGTTATGGTGCCTAGGAGAGCGACTCGTTCCCAGCAGGGAGAGTCGGCTAGGGGTGAGGAAGGGCAGAGTAGAGCAGTGCTCCCGGATGATGCAGCTGGAGGGGCGAGAGTTCCCGGACCAGAGGAGTTCTTCCGGGCATGTATCAGTATGTTCTTCAGCAGCAGCAGCCGTAGCAGCAACAGGGTGGTGATGCTGGCGAGGGTTCATCATCTCGAGGTGGACCTGGTCGTGTGCTAAGAGATTTCTTGCAGTTCCAGCCGTCTCTTTACAGCAGGCAGCCAGATCCAGAGGTGGCCAAGGAGTGGTTAGATGACCTGGAGCGAGTGTTCAGTTCGATGGAGTGTCCTGACGAGGAGAAGGTGGTGTTGGCTACGCATCGATGGCAGGGGCCAGCCCGGACTTGGTGGACGTCAGAGTGGGGAGCAGTGTTCCAGTGTCGTCCTCTTCGGCAGATCATATGGCAGGAGTTCATCTCGGCTTTCATGCGTGTTTTTTATCATCCTTCCTCATGTCGCAGAAGTTGCGTTAGTTTCTAGAGCTGGTCCAGGGTGACATGACCGTGATGCAGTACAGATCCAGGTTTATTGAGTTGGGCCGCTATGCACCTCATATCGTGGCAGATGAGGATGTGAGGACTGAGCAGTTTGTCGGGGGTTTGAGGCCAGAGCTGAGGCATCCCCTACTTGCGTCAGGTTTTGCCAACCTGGATGCAGCTTGTAGAGCAGCAGCAGCGTTGGGAGAGATTTGCAGAAGACTCGAGGTCAGGGTAGTGCAGGTCAGACGTAGATGGGCTTCAGCCAGCCGATGGCCGTGCAGCAGCAAAGTACCGTTCAGCTTTCAGTAGGTGGCTCAGGGGCGTCTCCGTCTGTGGCGTCCGCGGCAGATTCGTCATCCATTGGATCAAATCTTAAGAAGTAGTTCAAGGAAGCCGGTTTTGGTAGGAGGCGTCGAGATCGTAGATAGCAGGGGCAAGTGTCGATGGGTAGTGTTCAGCAGCCTACCCAGTTTCAGTGCCAGGGTTCAGTGAGTGTTTCTCGGGGCAGGTGTCCTCGGTGCGGCGATTCTCATCCAGGCAGGTAGTGCACGGCGCGCGTGGTTTACTTCAGGTGTGACCATCTAGGGCACATGGCGCGTGACTGTCCGCAAAGACTGCATCAGTCGCACGAGTTTCAGTAGCAGCAGCAGTTTCAACCCCAACAGTTACCACCACAGCCGTAGTAGTACCAACAGCAGGGCCAGTTTCCTCAGTTGACTTGGTCAGCTACCGTAGGGAGGCAGAGATCCCGAGGTAGAGTTACTCACATGACCAGAGCAGAGGCTGAGGCGTCGCAGTTGGTGGAAGGTACCCTTCCGATTTTGGGTTGTGCGGCTCGAGTTTTGTTCGATTCTAGTGCATCTCATTCGTTTATATCTGAGGATTTTGCTCAGAAGGTTGAGGATCCAGTGGCCGAGATGTCATGTGATTTGGCAGTAGAGTTGCCTACCGGTGACTTCATGATCACCCTGTATTGTTTTGAGAAGGTGCATGTGAGGGTGGAAGGGCGGAACTTACCGGCCAAGCTTTATGCATTGCCCCTTCAGGACTTCGATGTAATTTTGGGCATGGATTGGCTCGAGGCTCATCATGCCATGGTGGATTGTAGCTCGAAGAAGGTCTACTTCCGACAGCTTCGTGGACCCACCTTCTATTTTCAAGGAATTCGGTCTTCCTCCTCTTGTTTTCTTATTTCGGCTATTAGGGCTCGTCGATTGCTTGACACGGGTTGTCAAGATTTTCTTGCTTCTGTTGTTTTGGTCGATCGGTAGTGTCTGGATGTGGAGGATATTCTGATTGTGTGCGAGTTTTTTGATATTTTTCTCTAGGAGTTGCCTGGGTTGCCACCGCAACGAGAGATCGATTTCGTGATTGAGGTGGTACCAGGAACGACACCCATGTCGAAGGCCCCTTATCGTATGGCGCCTGCGGAGTTGAGAGAGTTGAAGGCGCAGTTGCAAGAGTTGCTGGCCAAGGGGTACATTCGTCCTAACGTTTCCCCTTGGGGTGCGCCGGTGTTGTTTGTGAAGAAGAATGATGGTATTTTAAGGCTGTGCATCGACTATCGACAGTTGAACCAGGCGACTGTTAAGAACAAGTATCTATTGCCTCGGATTGATGACTTGTTTGATCAACTTCAGTCTGCCCGGGTGTTTTCGTGGATCGATTTGAGGTCGGGTTATTACCAGCTGTGGATTCGAGAGTCTGATGTCGAGAAGACTGCATTCCGCTCGAGGTATGGGCATTATGAGTTCTTGGTGATGCCGTTTGGGCTCACCAATGCCCCCGCGGCATTTATGGATTTGATGCATAGGGTGTTCCGTCCGTATCTGGACCCGTTCGTGGTCGTGTTTATGGACGACATGGTGCGGACACCAGAGCACACGAGCGGCACTAGTCGGGCGAGCCACCGGTACCGTATGCGGAGCACCACCTGAGCTACGGCGGCTTCCATCTGGCTCAGAGACAGCTTGGAGACTCCCCCATGATTCTCGATATTTATAGTTTATTGGGACTTTGTTTTTGTGTATTGTGTGTTTTATACGGATTGTAATTTGGATTGTAACAGGGGTTTATGTGTAATTTGGGACCACCTGGGTCCAGCGGGCCCCCCTATCCCTTTCCCATTGATCCACCTCATCTATAGGGCCCATGTGGGGGTCAGTCAACCTTCCAATGGTGGGCTTCTAGAAGGGTGGGCCAAGTGGGGGACAAAGGGGAATAAAATTCAAAAATGGGAACCTTGAAAGTCAAGGGGGCGCCCCCCTTATATCATATTAAATTATGATTTGTAGTTTATTTTATTTAGTTCCAAATCACATGAGAGAAATAGTTTGTGGACTCCCTCTTTTACCCTACCCTAGATCTAGGGTCAATTAGTGTCTTTTGTCATTTCACATAAATACCTTGTATTTTCATTTGACTGGAATTAATGCATATGAAAATCAAAAATTTTGTGGAGCTCCAGCTTGGTGCGCCCCTCTCCCTCTCTCCTCTCTTCTTCTTGCAGCTGGGAAGGCTGTATTCTGAGGTAGGAAGCCTCATCTATCAGGTGTGAAGTTCGTCTTTGCCGCCGCCGCCGCCGCCATCGAGCCGCCGTTGCACCACCACCACCTCCGTTGGTATTCTGTCAATCGGGTGACAGCAGGCCCTTCCACGAATTTTTGCTCTCATCCACGGACTCTTCTTGAGCTCAAACTTTCAGGGTGTGTTTCAGATGTTCCCTCCACGTTCCAAAAAATTTGGTTTGGCCTTTAGATTCCGATTTCCATTTTTTCATTTTTGTCCATCTTTTCCTTCCAGATATGCCAGGTTTCTGCCTACTATGATAGCAACCCTGATCTTCCCATCTTTGACCCACTTTTGATTTTTTATAGAGCCCCCAATTTTACTGGAGGTTCTGTCCAACATCCCCTCCACCCATGAATTTTCTTGGAATTTCAAAAGGCCTCCACCTATTTTCTAAAAATCAACTCCAGATCCCATTCAGTTCTATCTGCCCCTGTCCAGATCCGACCACCTACCAGTATAAAATTATTTTCCCTATCCAAATCTCCACCAAATCAGTCATAAGAATTATTTCCATTTTCCTCTCTCCCCCCCCTACAATCTTCATGAAGTTCTCGGGGTCTGATTTGGAGGTTTTCCTTACGGTCAATGATAACTCTTAGGAAACATAGTTTCTGCCCAGTCAGATCTGAAACTGAGTGTAGGCCGGTTCTAAAATCTTCCATCAGAAGAACCGCTCCGGTGAATTTTTCTGTATCTCACAGGGTCGAAGGACTTTGAGAGAGCTTTCCAACGATACCTCTTGTGTGTCGATTCGATGACGGGAGTGATTGCAGCAGCCGATCTCGCCGGATCACGCGCCTGAAAATAGAAGCAACCAGTCCGTGGGCAGCAACTCCAAAGCTTGGAGATCGGAGCCGATAGGCCTCCGACCGGTGTTCCCGCCCGATCGCCTTCCAGGGAGGCGCGCCACCAGTGGTCTCCATCACAGCGAGACCCACCCCATCAAACCCGGAGGACAGAGTGGTCTGTGGGCCCCACGAACCCGTAGATCGTGCCGTCCGGATAGCACGAAAATGCAGATTTCGGCACCGACGGAGCGACATCAAGATGCTACCCGTCAACCCAATTCGCGTGACTCCCGTGCCCCACATGTGACCTTTTACCTCCCTACGTGGAGTGGGTCAAATTTTTGTACCATAGTAAAACTTTGTTAACCGGGAGTCCAATTTTGGCCGGGGTTATCTTCCCCACGCCGGGTGCGTGGAGGTACGATCGTAACTTCTTGGCATTACTTTGCTTAGCTAGTATATGGTCGTATGTCGCTGTGAGAGCATAAGATTCTAGCCCGTGAGTCGATGTCACCACTGTGAGTGTGAGAGTGACCCGTCCCGTGGCTCGATCCGAGCACGGAAGTGAGTCGGACTACCCTTAACTCTGCCGGTTTCTCAATCGTGCACGATCTGCGTTTCCCTCGCTTGGGACGACGAGTGAGCTTACGTTTCTATTAGCGACGTATAGCCCATAGGAACTCTTAGTGTCAGGCCTAGTGTCTCTCATGCTCGTATGTTGCTGGTCGTGTATGCATTTAGAGTCTGAGGTCCATATCACTTAGTGTCGATCCCCGTGTCCGTCTCACATCAGTTTGGTATCAGAGCGAGTCGAGTCTAGGGTAGTCATTGCATAAGTCTTGCATGGTCTAAGTCGAGTCTAGGATCATCATTATTTTCAAAATAAAGAAAAGTGTTTTAAAATTGCATTTCATCCCGATAATTTGGTATATTAAAAGGTGTTGTCCGAACATTAGGCTACGCCTATCGGGAAGGCCGCACACTTGCGGGAGTGATCTTTGGATCGATTAACTCCACCACGTACCGGATATTGGTTTAGGTCTAGGTGCATTAGTCGGTGTTTGCATCAGTTTGTGTCTCCTAGTTCGTGTGTCTTTGCATGCCCACCCGTCGAGGTACCCAATACTCGCCACCACCACCTATGGCGGATTCCCGAGCCCGTAGCTCCGATGAGTCCTCGACGGCCGAGATGTTCTGAGCCATTATGGATCATCTTGACAAGCGTATGGATGGCCTTAGTACGTGTCTAGATGGCGTAGGGATGCGTTTAGAAGAGAGGATGAAAGCCCTCGAGGATCGGGCCGAATCTTCAGACCAGTCCATCCAGGGTCTTGTAGGGAGGATTGTCGTCCTCGAGAGGGCCCCAGCGGCGGCGCAACCCGCACCGACCAATGGTCAACAGGAGCTGGCTCAGCAACCTGTTGCGCCAAGAGCTCAGGCGATAGATGTTGGGAGGCAACAAGTGCATGAGGTGGCTGACTATGCATCTGATAATGAGCAAGGGGGATATGGTCGTCGGAATCAACGACGAAATCGTGATGACGATGATGACGACCACATTCTGAGGGGCGTGCGTGCGGACCCTCCCACTTTTAGCGGGTCCTTGGACCCGAAGGTATATTTAGATTGGGAGGCCGACATGGACCGGTACTTCGAGTGGTTTGAGATGACGGACTACCGAAGAGTTCGATACGCGAAGATGAAGCTGCATGGGCAGGCCCAAACTTATTGGACCAATGTGGAGAGCCTGCTAAATCAGTGACGTCAACCCCCGATCGGTACTTGGGATGACATGAAAATGAAATTGAGGGAGAATTACCTTCCTGCCTCATATCGCCAACGTCTCATAGACAAATGGCAAAGTCTCTCCCAAGGGAACCGATCCGTGACCGAGTACACTGCCGAGTTTGATGAGTATTATTTGTGGTGTGGAGTTACAGAAGAGAGCACCATGACCATATCACGCTTTCGGAGAGGTCTGCGGCCAAACTATCAATACGAACTTTTTCACCGCAATACGACCACTTTGGAACAAGCATATCAAGTTACTCTCGAATTGGAGCAATTCGAGGCCGAGTTCGAGTCTCCCCATCGGTTGGGCTCCTTTCCCCTTCGTAGTGTCAAGCCCCGTGGCTCTTCTGGCACGTATCCGAGGGCCCCCATGGCCCGACCTCAGGAGCCCACTCGTCCCGAGCCTTTTGCTCCTAGGCCTCACCCTCCACCCCCGAGGGACCTTCCTCGTCCCCAACATTTTACGGCACCCACAGCCCGTCCACCGGCACCCGCACCTCCGGCCCGTCCTTTGTTGCCTTCACCTCCTATCCATCGGGAGGATAAGGGGAATGGACCCATGATTGGGGAGCCTAGTGGATCACGGCAGCAGTGTTATCGCTGTAATGGGTTTGGCCATTTTGCCAACCAGTGTCCCACCCGCCAGTCTCTTGTCATTGGGGACACACAAGCCGAGGATACCACCCCTATGGACCTCGAGTTAGTCAACTATGAAGCAGATCCGGAGCTAGCTGACGAGTACTATGAGGCTGAAGGTAATGGCCAGGATGCCCAGCATCCAGACGATACCCACTTCGGGGTCGTCAGGTGTATTATCACCCAGCCATAGGTCAGTGATGACTGGCGACGGACCACTATCTTTCATACATTCTATCGGCTGGGCAAACAAGTTTGTAAAGTGATCATCGATAGTGGGAGTTGCATCAATGCAATCTCCACGGGCACTGTCTCCAGTCTTGGTCTTACACCCGTGGATCATCCTTGCCCCTATCAAGTATCATGGGTGGATTCCACCTCCATTCCGATCAGGCTGCGGTGTCTGGTCCCACTGCAGTTCCGTGCCTACCGTGATGATATCTGGTGTGTTTTATCGACCATGGAGGTGGGAATCATTATTCTTGGTAGGCCGTGGTTATTTGATCGGGATGCCACACTCCATGGCCGATCGAACACCTGTACCTTCGACCATGCCGGCCAACGAATTACTCTCCACCCCCATCAGCCCAAGAGCCCATCAGTTAGGGGTCCTACTGGCCCTAGTACTCCGGAGCCTTCCGTCCCCGGGCCCAATACCCCATCCCCAGCTCGGGCTATGACCGTTACATCTGGCCCAAGCGAGCCCTCGACTAGGAGGTTGATGATGATTAGCTCCCGGGAAATGGAGCGGGAGGCTAGTCGAGGCTGCCCTGTATTTGCTATTATGGTTCGAGAGGTGGAGCCGAACCCCGAGGGTGAACTCCCACCCGATGTCATTCCTATTCTGCAGGAGTTCGCTGATATTTTTCCCGAGGAGCTTTCCGAGGGGCTCCCACCCATGCAGGATCTTCAGCATGCTATCGACCTGATTCCGGGCTCCTCATTGCCCAATCTTCCCCATTATCGCATGAGTCCCACGGAACATGCCGAGCTAAAATGGCAGGTCGATGAGTTGATACAGAGAGGGTCTGTTCGGGACAGCATGAGTCCGTGTGCTGTTCCCGCATTACTCGCCCCAAAGAAGGATGGCACGTGGAGAATGTGCATTGATAGTCGTGCCATCAACAAAATCACCGTGAAGTACAAGTTCCCTATTCCTCGCCTAGATGATATGCTAGACATGATGGCCGGTGCCACTATCTTCTCGAAGATCGATCTTAAGAGTGACTACCACCTGGTGAGGATTAGGCCAGGTGATGAGTGGAAGAGTGCATTCAAGACCAAGGATGGTCTATATGAGTGGTTGGTTATGCCCTTTGGGTTGACCAATGCCCCTAGCACCTTCATGCGACTCATGACTCAGGTCCTTCGACCTTTCATTGGAGTCTTTGTGGTAGTGTACTTTGATGATATTCTTATCTATAGTCGCACCACGTAGGACCACTTAGACCACCTTCGGCAGGTTTGTCTACTTCTTAGGCGAGAGCAGTTGTTTGCGAACCCACAGAAGTGTGCCTTCATGACACCTCAGCTTACCTTCTTGGGTTTTATTGTGTCTAGTACTAGGGTCTCCGCCGATCCGGAGAAGGTCCGGGCCATTGTTGAGTGGCCGGAACCCCGTACGGTCCATGATGTCCGCAGCTTCCATGGCCTTGCGATGTTCTATCGTCATTTCATCCGCGGATTTAGCTCCGTCACTGCCCCGATCACGGACTGTATTCGGAAGGGCACGTTTGTATGGACGAAGGCCGCAGCTGCTGCCTTCAAGGACACCAAGGAGCGCATGACCCAGACACCTATCCTTCGATTGCTAGATTTCTCGAAGGTGTTTGAGGTCTCTTGTGATGCGTCGGGTGTTGGGATAGGAGGAGTGTTGAGTCAGGAGGCCCACCTAGTCGCATATTTCAGTGAGAAGCTGAATGACGCAAAATAAAAATTCTACGTAGTTGTTCAAACTATTAGGCATTGGAGGCACTAATGATTACATCAGGAGTTTATTTTATACTCCGATCATGAGACTTTGAGGTACCTCCATTCCCAAAAGAAGCTTAATGCGCGTCACAGCCGTTGGGTTGAGTATCTCCAGCAGTTCACATTTGTGCTAAAACATAAGACTGGAGTGGAGAACAAGGTGGCCGATGCCTTGAGTCGGCGAGCGTGTTTGCTTACCACCATGAGTGCCAAGGTCATAGGGTTAGAGAAGATGAGAGAGGCCTATGTTGACTGTCCTGACTTCGGTCAAATTTATACCACTCTCCAGGCCGGACCATCGAGAGACCTTGATGATTATGTGCTTCAGGAGGGTTACCTCTTTCGAGGAGGCAGGCTTTGTGTTCCCCGAACTTCGGTTCGAGACTTCTTAGTCTGGGAGCTACATGCGGGAGGGCTAGCCGGCCACTTTGGTCGGAACAAGACCATCGAGGCTATTAAGCATAGATTTTATTGGCCGAGCTTGAAGCGTGATGTTGCTCATATTGTGGCTCAGTGCCGTACATGTACTACGGCCAAAATGAAGAAGCAAAGTTCGGGCCTTTATACACCTCTTCCCGTGCCTGATGCCCCGTGGCAGGATGTTAGCATGGATTTTATCTTGGGATTGCCACATACCTCCAGGAAGCATGACTCGGTCTATGTGGTTATTGACCGATTCTCAAAGATGGCCCTTTTTATTCCCTGCTCGAAGACTTCGGATGCTTCGAGGGTAGCCCGCCTATTCCTTACTCATGTGGTGTGCAAGTTCGGTGATGTGACACCACCTATGGACCTATTTTGCAAGCATTCAAGTTTGAGCAGTGGACTTACACTAGCGAGCTCACCCGTATGGCGCACACTAGTGCCCGATGGCGACTAGGCGATGTTGGAGAGGGTCCGAGGTGGGACCTTGATGCTCCAATGGTTGGCTAGCTTGGGGAGAACCCCAAATGGGCCTAGGATGCCCAAATCATGGGCGGCCAACACATCAAGGGTGTGGGTTAAGTGGATGCTCTCACAACTCGCCCGCGGTGGTCACTCAATTTGGGTAGCAATTTAAAATCAGACACTCTCTTACCGCCGACGGAGTAACTATAGCAATACTAAGCTAAGCAAGTCCATTACAGCAATGAGAGATGTTCAGGAGCTCACCTAGCCGGCGTGAAGACGCTGACTCCGGCCGGAGACGGGGGCGAGCGGGGAGGCGAGGGTATGCACCCGCACGCCGCGTCGGTGTCGCTTCAACCTGAAATGGAAAGATTACACCACTACACCTCTCGCAGGAGGGGTGATCTTGGGGTGGGGATTAATCTTATTACATCCAATACTACCTCCACGCAGGGAGGGGCCTTCAGCCGGCCAAGCGGGGTGGGGACTTATGCTAAGGAAACCCGATTTGCCGATCCCCGTCGGTTCTGCCAACCTTCAGAATTGTTGGATAAGGGGCCGGTGATGTCACTGCCACAAATTCCACAGAGCTCAGATCTTGATGAAACCTGCGCCAAAAGTTTCCCAACTGATAGAGGATGATGCCTGAATTCTTTGGGAAGCTCTGGACCTCGGGGCTGATCGGACTGGCGACTGGAGCAGGACAGCAATACTCTGCTTCGGACTGATGCAGAACTAATGCAGTGGATTGAAGAAGATGCTGCGGTCTCTCCCGAACTTCAAATTGAACGAAACTGGCGGTGACGCGATCGTGGTTGGAGTAGCTTCGAGCAGAAGTTGACAAGGCCACAATCCGAGGTCGGAGATGAGAATGGTGGCCAGATAAATGAAGACAGGTCAAACCTGAGTCCACTGGTGGCAGACTGCACACTCTGACGAAATAATTCAGAACAAATAGCTCGGCAGGCAATTAGCGTTGTTCTTTCTGCTACTGATGTAGGACTAGACGAATAAGAATTTTGTAGAAATAAGTGTTCTCGAATTCCTCCAAGGTTGACCGCAGAACAAATTCCAAGATCGCTCTGGTCTTCAGTCTGGGACAGATTGCGCAGTCGTTGAAGATGACGCTCCTCCTGACAGCTCCGAACTCGGAAGCTGGCGAGACCACCACCATTGGAAAGCTATCTCGATGACGATTCCAGAAATATAGGCCTTGCCACCTGAAGCTTTGAGAGACGGTCGTGGCTGCCTCTGCAAGTCGCTGTAACTCTGCTGCCTGAAACAGAGGCTGAATGAGAAGAAGATGAGGGGGTGGGGAAGGGGATGGCCAAGAGAGTAAGAGGTGGAGGGTGAACTTGGCTGGTATGAGGAAGGGGGGCTGCGACTTTGGGTGGTTTGGGAGGTGGGGAGATGGAAGGGCACTGCCCTAGGGAGAGAGAAATTTGAATTTGGGCTTAGGGAAGAGCCCCTTCAACCTTGGGGAGAGGAAGGGGTGCTTAGGAAGTGGTGTTGGGTAGTTGGGGGTTGGGAGGTGGGGTGTGGATTGGAGGATGCCACCTTGGGTTGGGGGGGGAGTTAAATGGGTGTATGGGGAAGGGGAGAGGTCTTAATGAGGGGTGAATGGGGAGGAGAGAGAAAATTCCAAAAATTGGGGTGGAGGGAGAGAGAGTGAGAGAGGGGGGGACCCCTTAGAGAGAGAGAGAGAGAGTGAGAGAGAGAGAGAGAGATCTAGTGGGATTTGGAAGTGAATTTCAATTTTCATTCAATTGTTCATTACTTCAAAATAAGGGGAATGGGGTCCTATATATAGGCAACCCACATTTCTACAAAAGTCCCTGATATTTGACTCAATGACAAATAACCGAAGGGATAGGGGTGCCCTTGGGCCAAGCCCAATGAATTGGGCCCACTAGCCTAACAAACCAACCTAATGACACAATACTTAGGAAAATGACTCACTAACCTAGGTACATGACTCAAATAAAGGGAAAATTACATGATATTGACTCAAATAAAATGTGAAGATTACATGACTAGACTCAAAAATACATGACTAACATAATGGCGCTTGTCGACGAACAATCTGAGTCCGGAGAAAATGTGGAGGGGCAAGAGATGCCCTCATCATTCGGGTTGCCTCGTACCATAGTGTCTGACCGCGATGTTAGATTCACTACAAGAAAAATCGCGGATAGCGACCGACCTAGCGGTCGCTATTCAGTCGTATATCGGTCGCAAATATGCATTGCGACCGAACAGATACTATCTAGCGACCGAATATGTCGGTCGCTATATAATAGTCGCTATATCGCGACCGACATAATTCGGTCGCAGTATCAGTCGTTACCAGAGACCGATTATAATCGGTCGCCTGACCGGTCGCTAATAATTCGGTCGCCATTCAGTCTCTATTCGGTCTCGAATTATGTTGTATTTTTAAAAATAAAATTAACCTATCGGATTTATTCGGTCTCAATTCGGTCGCCAGTCGGTCGCTAAATTTGTTGTATTTTTAAAAATAAAATTAACCTATCGGATTGATTCGGTGGCTAGTCGGTCGCCAGTCGGTCGCCAAGTATAATTATTTAATAAAAGAAATATAACGTATAGTCGCTATTCGGTCGCAATTCAGTCTCCATGCGGTCGCTAATTTTGCATTATTTTTTTTTTAAAAATTTATTTAAACTGATAAATAAATTACCTGATAAATAACAAATTCATAACATAAATATAAAATCAACTACACAGACAACAATATCGACAAATCTCAAATTCATCACATACAAACACCTGATAAATAACAATTTCATAAAACAATAATAAATCAACTACACGGATCACAATCTCCACGAACCTCAAATTACACACAATTAAAATAAAATCACAAATTAATCATACATCCATAATAATAAAATGACAACATACACAACTAAAATAAAATCACAAATCCTCCACATATGTCTCATCCTGGTCGTCGTCTCGTCCAACATCATCCTGGTCGTCGTCTCGTCCAACATCTCGCGACGGATGATCCTGTATATCATTTAAAAAAATTATAATCAAATCCTTAATAAAGAAATCAAGCATTAACAAGACTTAATAAAGAAATCAAGCATTAACAAGAGTATGCCAATAGTTTAAGCCAGCTCATTTTCATATATATAAATACACACACACAATATAAGTTCAAATTTCATCTTGTATTTTAAAAATGAAGTTTGAGCGCCGAGCTCAAACCGGGCATCCGATTTGGATTCCGTCAGTTCTGACAAGTCACTTTCATCTCCCCGGTCGTATTGGAATGATCGGCACGGCCATCCGACCGGTATTTTGAATTTTAGACCCCCGGACCCGTCCTAACAGTTCATTTGAACTAAGTGTATTTTAAAAATGAAGTTTGAGCGCCGAGCTCAAACCGGGCATCCGATTTGGATTCCGTCAGTTCTGACAAGTCACTTTCATCTCCCCGGTCGTATTGGAATGATCGGCACGGCCATCCGACCGGTATTTCAGATTTTAGAACCAAATGCCCCGTCCTAACAGTTCATTTGAACTAAGTGTATTTTAAAAATGCAGTTTGAGCGCCGAGCTCAAACCGGGCATCCGATTTGGATTCCGTCAGTTCTGACAAGTCACTTTCATCTCCCCGGTCGTATTGGAATGACCGGCACGGCCATCCGACCGGTATTTCAGATTTTAGACCCCCGGACCCGTCCTAACAGTTCATTTGAAATAAGTGTATTTTAAAAATGAAGTTTGAGCGCCGAGCTCAAACCGGGCATCCGATTTGGATTCCGTCAGTTCTGACAAGTCACTTTCATCTCCCCGGTCGTATTGGAATGACCGGCACGGCCATCCGACCGGTATTTCAGATTTTAGAACCAAATGCATAAGTTGCTGCTTCTCGCTGCCTCCATTCAGGTTTGTTAATGTTTTCTTCTATGAATGGCATAACAAGAGGCACAATGTCATCTCCCACGGTCCGTGCAACCAAACCCAAGCATGTTCCTCCAGCCATTGCAAGATTCCAAACTCCTTCATCCTGATCTTGGTCGTCTTCTTGCTTAAGGAGTGTCTCCAACAGCATAGGGACAAGCGCAGGTAGTGCCTGCTTGATAAAATAAAAGCAAGGGGTGTCAGAATCAGCAGAAAAATCCCCTCCATATTCATCTAAGATGTCAATCTCTTCATCGCATATTGAGCTCCAGAATTCAATAGCTTGTAGAGCAACAGGTTCCTCATCTTCCCTCACAGCTTTTGCAGTGATGTTAAATATGTCCTGCATATACGATGCAAGCTTCTCATAATACATGGAGGATATGGAGACCAAGCATTCGAATGCAGCCTGCCGTATCTTCACCTCAGGGGACAGAGTAGCTTCACAAATGACTCTCATGATATAATCCCTCTCCATATCATTCCCGAAGTTTGCCTGAGCAAATCCCAAAGAATTATGCAGAGCTCGAGTTGCAGCCAGCCTAACATCAATGTTTCCCTTAGAAGCACTCATGCCTTGAACAACCGCTGTCAATATCTTATTGACTTGCTCTTGATCAACTTCATCAGGGGAGACTTCTTCACACATGTAACCTAGGGTGTCCAAAGTTGCTTGCTTAACATCTGGCTGAAGTTGGTGAATATTTGACAAGAGAGAACTGATAAGTTCAGGCCATTGATTTTGAGGCAACTCAATACCAGCAATCTTTGCAACAGCTTGAGATGCAGTAGATCTTGCATCAATCACCGGTGAAGAGAGAGTCTGTAGTAAACATCCTTTGACCTGGGCCCTAACAGCTACATCCAATGATAACCATCTCTGCACATGCTCAAATTTTCTGTGTTGCTCCTTTGCATCCAGGGCATTTTTGAGAATCAAGCCTGCCAATTTACGGCTAACAACAGGCTTGTCATTATTTGCTAATTCACTCGAAAGAGATAGCAAGAACCCAGTAACATTTTGATCCTGAAATTGTTTTAAACTTTCCTCAGCATGCTTGCGAACCGCTGAATCTATTGACTGTGCATTCAAAAGAACTTGGGTAACTTCCATAGCCATTTCTGTATGGTATCTTCTCCGCCTTTCCCTTGCAGGGATACGCCCCAATGGCGGCCGCCGCCGACTATATATAATATCCTTCACTTCTTGTAACTTATGACCTATGCTCCTTTGTATGAACTGCCCTTCCTTTGCTTAGAGGTGCTGTTCCTGGCTTCCTGCCATGACAGTTACCAGACTTTGGGGAGATCTTTTCACCTAAATTGGCATATTTTATTCATGTCTACATGTTACTTTCCTTATATTATTCTAGCTTTATGAATATTTATAGATCTGTATCCTCCCCCACTCAAGTGAATAGAATTTATACATATCTTTTCACTTTCAGTTCTAACCAAAATCTCTATACACCTATGGAAAATCCTGCAGAACAGTCTGCCTGTTGATTCTAATATCCAGAGGATAGGTGTAAGATGATATTTAGAGTTAAGAAAATGATATTTTCCCCTCCTCAATCTAAATTCTTATATTTTGTAAGATGATATTTAGAGTTAACAAATAGAAAATCAATCAAATAAAATACTTACCGGAGGCTGCTGTGCAGGAGGTGCAGGAGGTGCTCTACTACTATCAATTCCCAAGGATGTGAGCATCTGGGAGACGGTCTGAGCGACGATGGTTGAGATATTCTGAGAGATATTCTGAGAGACGGTCTCGTTGACGATCTGCCTAAACATATCTGGAGTCATGGTCGGGGTGGCACTGGAAGAACCATCTGGGGCTGCTGGTGTGGTAAATGGAGAGGTCGCATGTGAGACCGAACTCGAGCATGATGATAACACCCTAGTCGTGCCCAAGCTATGTCCAAAACCATAAACATGTCCTTTCTTCGATGGGCCATAACTGATCACTCGAATTCTTTGATCAGTAATAAAATCATTTTCAACCTACATATGGACAGCACACTAGTCAGAATTTGTCATTGACCCAACAAGGAGAAAGAGTAGTAATAATACTTACACGATATTTCAGCCAAGAAGCGAATGATTTTTCTCGTTCTTTTTCAACCTCCATGTCAGTGAGATATGGACATCTTTGGATTAATTCTGAGTCAAATTGTCTGTATTACGACCATTGGAGCATTATAGATGGAATGAAAAATAATAAGTTATAGACACAATGTAATTTGAGCAGAGAACTTACGCAACATAAGGTTCAACCTCCATACAATTTAAAAGGATGTAAATTTCTGCACAGTGCAATTCTCTATCATTTAGCATCCGACTCGAGGAACGTCCATACGCACGTCCAGGATACTTAAATATCGATAGTCGCTCAGAGTGAACGGAGTCTCCCCCATCATCATTACGTGGTGGCCGAGTTCGACGAGTTTGTACCTCAGGTTCAAAGTACATTGAACAGAAATTTGATATTTCTTCCATAATGTATGCCTCGGCAATGGAACCCTCTACTTTTGCCTTGTTGCGAACTTTCATTTTCAATTCATGCATACACCTACCAGAATGTTCATAAGATAATGAAAAACACATCACCATGTAATTGAATTATGAGGAGAAAATATATATATATTACCTCTCAAATGGATACATCCATCTAAATTGTACTGGCCCTCCTACTTTAGCCTCATATGGTAAGTGTATAAGCAGGTGCTCCATTGAATCAAAGAATGATGGTGGAAATATCTTTTCTAATCTACAAACTGTCGTGATCACATTCTGTTCAATAGTTTCCACATCTTCATACCTGAGCTCTGATGCACATAAAATTTTGAAAAACTGACTTAACTCAGTCACTGCTCCCCATATCGCCTTCGGCATCATATCACGAAATACAATAGGTAACAACCTCTGCATGAACACATGACAGTCATGACTTTTCATTCCATATATTTTCCCCTCATTTGTATTCACGCAACGAGCAATGTTAGACACATAACCATCTGGAAATCTCAACTGTTTTAGCCAAGAGCATACTTCTTTAATCTGTGCAGCTCCAAGGGCGTAACTTGCTTTCGGTTTAACTGTTTTACCATTTCTATCAATAAGGTACAGTTCTGGACGTTTACAATGTATTTTCAAGTCTAAACGGGCATTCACATTATCCTTTGTTTTGCCTGTTATGTCCATAACAGTGTTGAACACATTATCAAAGACATTCTTCTCAACATGCATGACGTCGATGTTATGTCGTATAAGAAGAGTTGACCAATAAGGCAATTCCCAGAAGATACTTTTTTTGACCCAATTGTGATCCTTCCCAAATCCAGGGAGTTGTCTTGTGCTGCTCGACAATTGTGCTATATCTGGTAAGTTCTGTACACGTGCTGCTAAATGTGGACCAGACAACCGTTCAAAATCAGCTTCTTCCAATTCAATTCTGTTCTTTAAGAATGCATCTTTTTGCCTTCTAAACGGATGGTCCCTTGGTAGAAATCGTCGATGACAATCAAACCAGCATGACTTGCCACCATGCTTAAGTACAAATGATTTGGAACTGTCCATACAGTAAGGACATGCTAGTTTTCCATGAGTGCTCCAGCTAGATAACATTCCATATGCAGGAAAGTCGCTTATTGTCCACATCAATGCAGCCTTCATAGTGAAATTTTGTTTTCTGCATGCATCATAGGTAGTAACCCCATCAGTCCATAACAACTTCAACTCATCAATCAACGGCCTGAGATATATGTCTAATTTTTTCCCAGGACTTTTTGGACCAGGGATCAATAATGATAGAAATAAATGCTCTCGTTTCATGCACATATTTGGCGGAATATTATATGGTGTCACGAAAACTGGCCAGCAAGAGTAGGAAGTCACTGAACCTCCAAATGGATTGAATCCATCAGTACATAAACCCAGCCTTACATTACGCGACTCTTTTGAGAAAGTAGGGTGAGCACGGTTAAAGTGACTCCAAGCTTCGGCATCTGCAGGATGACTGATTACATTATGTTGTCGACGTACTCTTTCCGCATGCCATCTCATATGTTGAGCTATCTTTGGTGCCATATACATTCTCTGCAATCTCGGTGCAATAGGAAAATACCGCAATGACATATATGGTATATCTTTTTGCTTTGAATTGTCCCCTTTCTTAGGCTTGAATCTATCATGACCACATATGGAACATGATACCTTACTTTTAGCCTCATTATAATATAGCATGCAATGATTAGGACATGCATCTATTTTCTCATATCCAAGCCCTAAGTCAGTGACCATCTTCTTTGCACGATAAAAATTTTCAGGTAATTTCTCATCTTGTGGCAACATACTTTTGATAATCAGTAACAAACGATCAAAACAAATCTCACTGATGTGAAATTCAGATTTCAAGTTCAATAATTGTGACACCGCAGACAGTCGAGAGTGATTTTGACATCCAGTCCACAATGGCTCATCAGCATCTTTGAGTAGCTGATAAAATCTTTCAGCTGTCTTGTTTGGCGGTTCTTCATTATGTACATGCTCCTCGTGAACATTGAATCCTGGACCAGCAGCATCTATGACCATATCAACATATGAACTTCCACTTCCAACATTGGCAGGCTCGTAGGTCGACCACAATGTTTCACCATGACATATCCAGTTTGTATAATCTTTAACAAACCCCTTTCTGTATAAATGACGTTGTACATCCCATGTTGTCAGCCACTTCAAATTCTTACAGACTACACAAGGACATCGGATACGACCCTCACAATCTACAGCTTCAATAGAATTTCTCAAAGCAAACTGAATGAATCTCTCAACTCCATTTTTAAATTCTATAGACACCACCTGATCAACTACTCTACGGTACATCCATGAACGATCTTCAGACATTTTCCCTATGCGAATGAAATGTAAACACACAAAACTTTAACATGTTTAACAAAATAAAAAGTACAACCCTTACCTCACATCGTCCATGTCTGCCATTTTAAATAGGACGGAAATATCATTTAGATCTTCACTTTTTAACCCATCTGTGAAGGTTTGATCGCACGATTAATTACTATATGTGTTGTGTTGTTTGCTAAAAATTTCGGCAGCATCTCCCCACACCTCTCCGATATACCACAAAATATTTATTGATTAAGAAATTTTCTTAAACACTTACTAATAAGTGGTTAAGAAAATAATCAAAATCAATAAAGGTATATCAGAGAGGAGTGAGAAGACGCAGCCAAAATTTTTAACAAACAACACAAACACATATAGTAATTAACCACCTAAGTGCGATCAAACATTCACAGACTGTCCAAACGGGACAATTCAAGACTTTGAGTTAGATATACACATTCTCATCATTCAAAATGAGAACGTGCATATCAATCCCAAAGTCTTGAACGGGTAGGTTGATTGGCACGGGCTTAACACGCTCTCCTAAGATGCGAGCAATGTTAGGTTGCACCCACGCATCTCAGCTCACATACAACACCCAACTAATTAAATATTGACAAGATAATAACACAATCTAAAAACATAGCAGTAACATGTGAAATTGGCAATACATGTACACAATGAAAACAGGAATTTTATTTTAACATCCAACATAAAGACAACACTTTCACTAGCTATTTAGCAGAAATAAAATATAGCATGATACTTTTTAGCTTAAAGACAACACTGTCACTAGCTATGCAGAAATCAAGTAAAGAAATTGATGGTATCATTACTGAATAAGACAATAATAAAACACACTTTACTTTTCATCCAACAATACCCTAACTATTAAAATTAACAAAACACATAACCGACTAAATAACACTAAACTAAAAATAAACCTTAATTTAATTACGAAAATACAAGAAAATAACACTAAACTCAAAGTGCATGTTTTTCTTTCTGAATCAATAACCGCACTTCTTTCTTCTAACCACTTTCTTCCTAAAATAATGAATGGGGCAGCCATTGACCCAATGTCACACCAAGCTCCATCATCATACGTGACTGTTTTGAACTTCTTAGAGAACTCCACAAATACACGGTCACCCTCAATAACAATTTCTCCGGTCTTAGCAAGTGACTTAACAATGTCAGGTGAAATCCAATTCTTATCTTCCGACTCATGTACATCAATTTCTGCTCGTTGTCCATTAGGTAAATATGCAGTAAAAATAATCGGAAGAGGAAGCATACTGATTACAAAATGTAGGACCTCAACTTATAAAAATAAGTTGATTCCCTTATGCTCTGATACCAAATCTGATGCAGGACAGAAACATTTATAACCATTAAATGACACTTTTTCACTCATCAAAACATACAATGTTACTTTTTGAACATTAGTAAATATGGTGCAATCTTAAACCCCATTTTATTACTGAGGATGGATAAGATAGTATGATAGGTCTTTAAACAAACAGATGGAGGAAGAAAAACTTTTAGAAAAACATTGTAACTAATCCTCATAGGTACCTGACAGCCTGTGGCCAGCTAGAAACTTCTTGATGTCAAGGTGACTGGAATTGTAATAATATTTGACAACTTATAGTCATAGAAGATTTATGAGAATGAATTGAGAAAAGAGATGCAAATAAGGGGCTTTACTTGAGAGAGAGGATGGGTCAATTGTAAGGCAAAGAGTATGTTATGCTGAGCGCACACATGGATATGGATGTTAGATGTTACCTATCAGATATAGCAGATCTACTCTCTTCCTTAATCTACTAAAGTAATATACCAATAATCCTATACCTGAATCTCTGATACTAGAGCATAGGGCCAAGTTATCAAATGGTTATAATTTCTTTTAGGTTTCTGTCCCTGTAACCGCTTGAAAATTATGCTTGGTATTCAGCTTATCCTGACCTAAAACATGAATATGCTTTCCATCATGCTAACAAGCATAAATACACTTCGTATACAGTTGTGGAAAAGATTATTTGACAGAAGGATAAGTGATCACACAGCAGCAAAAGAAATAAATTGGGCATTATGCCATGGAGATCAAAGATAGAAGCTATGCACATACTATGAGTGTTGATGGAGAGTTCCAGGGAGAATAAATGAATGTGCATATGGGCTGCTGATTTAGGTCAATATGATAAGGTGCAGATTCAACTATTCAAGTTAGTTTGTGGGCCATGGTCAGGTCAATTGTGATGAGCTCGAAGATTTAATTGCTGAAGACTTACTTCGTCATCAGGCCCTTGTTGGCATAGCTCCACGGGCCCATGGAGGTAGTCATATTCCCAAACGAGGCATCTTGACGTGTTCTACGTCATTGGGTTCTATGGATCAAACCCAAACTGAAGAAGAGGAAGAGGAGCTGTACCACACAAACCTACGGCGTGGGTCACTCGATCAACATCTTAACTCCGAAATTGAAGACGACTGGTCGGAGGATGTCTCAATGGTATCTATTCATCAACTTGTCAGTGTTGACACTGGTAGGAAAAGGATGAAATCAGAAGAAAAATATGCTTACCTCAAATGTACAGGAATTAGACTCGAGGTTTCAGGGTTGGGAAGCCGCAACAATATCGGTAATGATATTTATCTAGGTTTCTCTTTGGACACTCTCTAGGGTGGGCAGTCTATTTATTTTCTTTGTCCTCTCTGGAGGTAAGGTGGCATGTCCCCCTCTGTGTTGAATCCTTTTCATTCTTTAATAAATCTTTATATTTTATGGGAAAAAAACTTCAATGCATTGATATCTTGAAAGAGATCTGGAGCAAAAGCAAAACTAAGAACTGTATATCAAATGAAAGAAGCATTTCTGATAACATAGGGATACAACAACGTTTTGCTCAAACTCCCAACTACCTTGTTTTTCCTTTTATGCCAATATATCATGACTACATATACACGTGAGGAGGTGCATGGCACATGCACTTTGAACCCCAGTTGCACATCTTTTAAAAGAGTTGCATCATTGGACCAGTTAAGAAGTCCCATAACAGAGTTCATGCAAGGCTAAATCATATTGCTGATTCTTATAACATTATTCTTGTTGTTGTTGTTGTAGCTACTATTGCAGTTGCTGCTGTTAATGCTGCTGTTGATGTCATTGTTACTTTAAGAGGTATAAATGAATTAAATTTAATTATTGAGGTAAAGATAAAAAATTGTTTATCTTTTCTATCACTTCTCGTCAACACTTTTACCTCAGCCTCCCTCAGTTTTCTTGACTTTATGCACCTAGACCAAGAAGCATCATGCACCAACAATAATCCCAGCTGCCCTGTCTTTCACAGTCCACTTTCAACACAGCAGCACTCCTCTTCATTACTTCGAGATACCTGACCTCTAGCAACTATGTCTGATGTGAGCTGGTTAACAAAGATCGTGACATATGGTAAATGGGAGAGAGGTTATCAGACTTCAGTCACATAAAAGAATAGAAATCTTCGGTTGCTAAGGGAATGTAAAGGGATGGAATAGGGTTTCTGATTCATTATAATAGAAACAGAATTAATAGAAATTGGGTAGACGATCAAGAAAAACTAGAAATTGGGTAGGGCTTTAAATGGAGGACAATGGAAATAAAAAAAAAATGAATTCTGGAAACTAATAACATGAGTTAGCAGAGAGTAAGAGATGAAATATAATTGGAAATGAACAAAAAATGGTGTTTTCCAAGGAAAATGAGGTAAAAATAAAAACTCTAAGCAGGTAAATATAAAGGGTCGCGGCAAGTAATCGAAGAGTCCTAGCTCGATCACCGGTCTCATAGCTCGGCATAGTCTAAGAGATGGTTTCCAAACTCGGGCTGCCACAACCCCAACATGGAGGTATTAGCTCAGGCGCCATACCAGATGATGCAGAACTAGCAAGGCAGTTATGGTGAAGGCCACAAGATGGGGGAATCTAGTCTGCACAGTCAAATCTCCTTTGGAAGGTTATGAGTTATCACATTGAAAGCAGAAGTCCTGTCATTCACTTATCCCTCGAGAATCTCCGCCACCGCCTTGCATATCAATGCCTATGGTTCGAAGCGCATGGGGATATGGATGTTGCACTGATGTCAACCACATGACCTCCATTCCGCCAAATTCAGACCAAACCATTAAGTTATGAGAAGCCAAAGCGTCGTTATCACATGCCAATGTCACTCGATGCCGTGATATGTTTCATATCTCTTAACCCACGTCACTCCGAAAGACGAGCCACTCTTTGTAGTTCTGTCAAATTTGCATGTCTCCTTAACCTAGAAGTCTGGGATCTTTCGACTCACAGTGTTCCGGTGCGAATCATATACCGTACCTAGAACAACAAACTCGGGTCAACAGGCCTCCGATATGAGACTGATTGTGACAGAGGTGGCGATAGAGGGGGGACGTTGGCTGAGTGGGAGGCCGCGGCGGTGAGGGTGGAGACCGGTAGAGGAGCTCCGACGTAAATTCGACCGCACGATCCCCCTCAAATCAATCCTCTACGAGATGGACGGTGAGCTCGTGGAGTGACCCGACAGTATATGTCCAATCTCGCTAGTTTTAAATCCGACTTTATCATAAATGCAACATCTTGCTAATTTTTAATCACCAGTAACTTAATTTTAATTATTATTCTAAATGAAAATTTGGGTTCCTCGTTATTTTTTGTCTCCTTAATGTCGTTTCTAGGTTAAGGACTGCCTTAGAACTGGTCTAACTTAATTAACAGGTAAATCCGTAGTTATTCTCGTGTGATCAAAGTACATAAATAAGTGTTTTTTAGAAGAATGGTAGTACAATAATCTCTTTTATAATATTAGAAATATGCAAGTGTTTGCCTCTTGATTGCCATTGCTTCACAAACTGGACTGTTTTGCAAATACAAAGTCACTAAATAGAGGCATAAACTTGCAGGAGTTAGAATTCTTAAAAACATATCAATTTAAATAATCATGTTAGACAAAATTATTGCACTCTCCCTCGGCTCAGACGACCGATAGTAACTGGAGGAGGAGCTGCGATGGTCTGCAGGGGGAGGGGTTCCAGCACTGCAGAGGGAGGGGGAGGGGATTCCTGCAACCTACAAGGGGGAGGGGGGTCTAACACCCAGCAGCACATGGGGATTGGGAGGGGGGTTTTCACTCGACAAGGAGATGGGGGGTTGCATTGGCCCGCAGTACTGGGGGGATGGGGAGGGGGCTTCCGATGGCATTGGGAGGGTGAGACGATTCCGGTGGTGCAGCACAAAGGGGAGTTGGTGGGGGGTTTCCAGAGGTGGAGGGGGACGGGAAGGGGAGGGGGAGGCAGAGGGGGACACGGGAAGGGGAGGAAGGGAGGAGACCGTCGGAGGCAGAGGGGGAGGCGGAGTGGGACGGGAAGGGGAGGGGGATCAGAGGGGTCAGGCCGGAGGGGGAGGGGCATGGGGATGGGAAGGAGATCTGAGGGGGACGGGGGCGCAGGCCGCAGGGGGGAGGGGAGGGGAGCAAGCCGGCGACGGGGCCGCAGGGGGGAGGGGAGTAGGCCGGCGGGGGAGGGGAGCAGGCCGGTGACGGAGGGGGAAGGGAGAGAGAGAGAGAGAGAGAGAGAGAGAGAGAGAGAGGTACCTGCGGAGGGCGACGACGGCAGGGCGAGCGGCGACGGCGACTCGACGCGAGCGGCGCGGCGACGGGCTCCGGCGGAGGGGGGCTCGGGCGGGAGGCAGCACGGGGAGGGGGGCTCCGGCGGAGGAGGGGGGCTCGGGCGGGAGGGCTCGGGCGGAGGGGGGGCTCCGGCGGAGGGGGCTCGGGCGGGAGCGGGGAGGGGGGCTAGGGCGGAGAGGGGGCCGCAGGGGAAGGGGGCTCGGGAGGGGGGGCTCGGGCGGGAGGGGGGGGGCTCGGGCGGGAGGGCTCGGGCGGGCGGGGGTCGTAGTAGGAAGTATAACGGCATCAGCGACCGACTGGAGACCGAAGTTAATTCGGTCGCAATAATAGCGACCGATTAGCGACCGATATACATGCGGTCGCTGAAACGGTCTTGGTCATGCGACCGATTATTTCGGTCTCCGAATTGGTCTCTATTTGGGACCGACTAGCGACCGATTAAATCGGTCGCTAATTCGGTCGCTATAGCCACTTTTTCTTGTAGTGATTCACCATTTATTTTTGGAAGACACAGTGACATATGTTGGGTACTCACCTCAAGTTTTCCACTGCATATCATCTCCAGACAGATGGTCAAACCGAGGTGGTCAATAGGAGTCTGGGTGACCTTTTGAGATGTCTTGTCAGGGATCGTCTAGGGGATTGGGATCTCACATTACCACTGGCAGAATTTGTATATAATGATTCGGTTAACAGGTCTACCGGTATGAGTCCATTCGAGATTGTCAAAGGTCGTAGGCCTAGGAAGCCAGTGGATCTTGTTCCCATGCCCATCCATGCACGAGTGTCGGAGTCTGCCGAGTCGTTTGTTAGGCATGTTAGGAGTTTACATGATGACATCCGTCGTCACATTGAGGCCAGCAATGCACGGTACAAAGAGCTAACCGATGCCCACCGACACCACCGAGAGTTCCAGGAGGGTGAATATGTCATGATCAGGGTAAGACCTGAACGGTTTCCCTCGGGGACCATAAAGAAATTGCAAGCTCGCGGAGCCGGTCCCTTTAGAGTATTAAAACCCGTCGGATCCAATGCGTATGTTGTGGACCTGCCCGAGGAATATGGTATAAGCTCAACTTTCAATGTATCGGATCTAGTTGCCTATAGGGACCCAGCGGTGATCCCTAGTGAGCCTTTTGAGCCATCCCCTCCCATTGAGAGTGATCCCACACCTGAGTGTCCACCTCCAGCCCCTTTTCCACAGCAGCGAGAGCATATCGATCATATACTGGATGAGCAAGTGACAGTTACCAGGAGTGGATCTTACCCGCGCTACCTAGTGCGTTGGAGAGGGTGACCCGCCACCGAGGATACTTGGATCACACGGGCCGAGTTGCAGAGGATAGATCCGTACCTACTGGAGCGGTACCAGAGTGATGCAGACCCTTACTCGACAGGGTCGAGTTTCTCCCACCTGGGGAGAATTGGTGCGGACACCAGAGCACACGAGCGACACGAGTCGGCGAGCCATCGGTACCGTACGCGGAGCACCACCCGAGCTACGGCGGCTTCCATCTGGCTCGGAGACAGCTCGGAGACTCCCCCATGAGTCTCGATATTTATAGTTTATTGGGACTTTGTTTTTGTGTATTGTGTGTTTTATTCGGATTGTAATTTGGATTGTAACAGGGGCTTATGTGTAATTTGGGACCACCCGGGTCCCGCGGGCCTCCCTATCCCTTTCCCATTGATCCACCTCATCCCTAGGGCCCATGTGGGGGTCTGTCAACCTTCCAATGGTGGGCTTCTAGAAGGGTGGGCCAAGTGGGGGACAAAGGGGAATAAAATTAAAAAATGGGAACCTTGAAAGTCAAGGGGGCGCCCCCCTTATATCATATTAAATTAGGATTTGTAGTTTATTTTATTTAGTTCCAAATCACATGGGAGAAATAGTTTGTGGACTCCCTCTTTTACCCTCCTCAACCCTAGATCTAGGGTCAATTAGTGTCTTTTGTCATTTCACATAAATACCTTGTATTTTCATTTGATTGGAATTAATGCATATAAAAATCAGAAATTTTGTGGAGCTCTAGCTTGGTGCGCCCCTCTCCCTCTCTCCTCTCTTCTTCTTGCAGCTGGGAAGGCTGTATTCTGAGGTGGTAAGCCTCATCTATCAGGTGTGAAGTTTGTCATTGCCGCCGCCGCCGCCAGCGAGCCGCCGTTGCACCACCACCACCTCCGTCGGTATTCTGTCAATCGGGTGACAGCAGGCACTTCCACGAATTTTTGCTCTCAGCCACGGACTCTTCTTGAGCTTAAACTTTCAAGGTTTGTTCCAGAGATTCCCTCCACATTCCATAAAATTTGGTTTGGCTTTTAGATTCCGATTTCCATTTTTCTATTTTCGTCCATCTTTTCCTTCCAGATCTGCCAGGTTTCTGCCTACTGTGACAGTAACCCTGATCTTCCCATCTTCGACCCATTTTTTGATTTTTTCTGGAGCCCCCAATTTTACTGAAGGTTATGTCTAACATCCCCTCCACCCACAAATTTTCTTGGAATTTAAAAAGGTCCAACCTATTTTCTAAAAATCAACTCCAGATCCCATTCAGTTCTATCTGCCCCTATCCAGATCCGACCACCTACCAGTTTAAAATAGTTTTCCCCATCCAAATCTCCACCAAATCAGTCAT
The DNA here is from genome assembly GCA_022559845.1 of Amorphophallus konjac. NCBI lineage: Eukaryota > Viridiplantae > Streptophyta > Magnoliopsida > Alismatales > Araceae > Amorphophallus > Amorphophallus konjac. The sequence goes on along the minus strand of CM040129.1, from coordinate 98,017,762 downwards.
AAGAAATATTTCCGTTTTCCTCTCTCTCCCCCCTACAATCTTCATGAAGAGCTCAGGGTCTGATTCGGAGGTTTGCCTTACGGTCAATGCCAACTCTCAGGAAACTCAGTTTCTGCCCATTCAGATCTGAAACTGAGAGCAGGCCGGTTCTAAAATCGTCCATCAGAAGCACAGCTCCGATGAATTTTCTGAATCCCACAGGGTCGAAGGACTTTGAGAGAGCTTTCCAACGATGCCTCTTGTGTGTCGATCCGATGACGGGAGTGATCGCAGCAGCCGATCTCGCCGGATCGCACGCCTAAAAACAGAAGCAAGCAGTCCGTGGGCAACAACTCCAAAGCTTGGAGATCGGAGCCGATCGGCCTCCGACCGACGTTCCCGCCCGACCGCCTTCCAGGGAGGCACGCCACCAGAGGTCTCCATCACAGCGGGACCCACCCCATCATACCCGGAGGATAGAGCGGTCCGTGGGCCCCACGAACCCGTAGATCCGCACCGTCAGGACAGCACGAAAACGTGGATTTCGGCACCGACGGAGCGACATTTTTTTTTTAATACAACCGCCTCAAAGGGGAGCAGGAGAGTGCTCACCCCCTCAGAAAGGAGATGAGTTCATCACTCCACCACTTCACACCTAGGAGGTGTAATTTTTATTAATAAAAAGGTAAGAATACATGATCAACGGGGCATTCCCCTGAGTGAACCTGTTGGCCAAGCAGCCATCTAAACTCTTATAGACATTAGACGGTCTGTGACAAGAGGACAAAAACTACATTTAGGAAGATCTTTGGAAGACAAAAACACCTTGTTTTCCTGAACCTGACAAGCATATGAAGCTAAACTATCCGTAAGCTTATTAGCTTCACGATACACATGGGATACAATTACCCCTGAAGAAACCAGAAACTCAGACACCTCCCGCCACCAGCGCAAGCACCTCCAAGAAGGAGCAATCCCTGTTAGAAAAGATTTGGCCAGAATCGCTGAGTCAGTGGAGATGGCAGAAATCACAAAGCCATTCTCCTTGGCTAACTGCACGCCATCACACATTGCACGAGTTTCAGCGACCACACTATTACCAAAGCCATAGAAATGAGCAAAACCCAGCCGAAGGTTCCCAGCGCTATCTCTTATACAGCCACCTCCGCTGCATATTCCCGGGTTTCCCTTACATGCGCCATCCACATTCAGAGCCAGCCCTTGAAGGGGCGGAATCCATCTGACGAGTTTCACCTTCACCAGAGAGTAACGAATGGTGAAACCAAAATTACAAAAGTCCATTAGCTGCTGCTTCGGAGGAAAGCAATGGAAAGTGGTCTTCTCTAAAGCTGCACTAATATTGTATCGAATGGAATGCATGATAGAGGACGTGCTAACAGTCACTCCCTCAAAACGCTTGGTGCACCTTGCCTTCCATACTTCCCATACAATAAGTAAGGAGGAGTAAAGAGCAATAAACCCTGAGGGAGAATGGGGACTACAATGCGCCCAGATATCCTATAGCCGGGAAGTGATCTGAGATTGGATGCCAATACCAAGCTCAAAAAAGGGAGAAATCCATGTCCAGAGCATCGACGCAACCTCGCTCTCTATAAATAAATGATTAAGATCCTCAACCTGAGAATTTTGGCAGCAGCTACAGCAAGATGCCAAAGAAATACCACACGCAGCTATGCTCATGTCCACAGGAACTGCACGCTTGAATAGACGCCATGCAAACAAAGAAGCTCGATGAACAAAGAGGCTATGCCAGATCTTCATGAATTGAGGTCTGTGAACACCAGCTGGCCGGAGTAGCTCATAAACACTCTTGGTAGTGAAATCCCCCGAGGAGGTTAAGGACCACTTGCATTGATCTGCATTAGTAGATAGGTGGAGACCATCCAAACAACTAGTGTCAGACAAAAGCAACCGCAGGGGATGAGAACGGTTTAGAATAACCTCACGAACATGAGCAGTGAGCAGAGGCCCTTGGTAAGGTTATATAAGCGAAAGACGCAAGGGTCTACCCCCAGCCCAGACATCTTCCAAGAAATTGGCCCTGCGACCATCACCTAATACCCATCGGACATTAGTCTTCACCACTTCACATGCAAAAAGAAAGATTTTCCTTGGGATTCCGGATGGGCAGAAACGAAAGCTGAAGCTCCTTCGATCAAACAGAAAATGTTGCCGTGCATAATTTGCCCAAAAAGAATCACTCTAAGTTATATGCCATACCATCCTCACAGCCAAGGATAATTGAACATGCCTCAAACTCCTAACACCAAGACCTCCCTCAGCCACAGGACGCTAGTTACAAACAAAGGGACCCAACGCCTCCGCCGCTGCTCGACCACATCACCCCAGAAGAAAGCCACACATAATCGTTCAATATAAGAAAATATGGAAATGGGCACAGTTGAAGCTGCAGCAAGATAGACCGGCATTTATTGATTGGTAGGTTGTTGTGGACGCGGGATTTATTTATTGGTTTAAATATTTATTGATTCATTGATTTATTGGTTTGGTTAATTGGCGTGCCAGTCACATGTGTGACGATTTCATTGTGCGCTCGATCTGACTTGGTCAGTCGATTGTGAAGTCCGAGTCGGGACCAGAAGTCCATCATACCATAAAGGCTATGACGTTAATTACGCCCTTCCTAAGAAGGACAACCCTGATTAAACAGCCGAAATAGGAGGCCTCATAAGGCAAACAGATATTCATATGCACCATTTTAAACTTCATACCAGGGCCAGAAAGGCGGGTAAGATAATAACATCAACCACAGAAACAGACGACCAGTGGCTCGAAAACTGGGTGTAGGGGAAAGGGGGGAAAGCGGATTTAAATCACAGGCAGACTGAGCTGTAACCACGATGGGGTTTTAAAGCATCGATCAACATTTCGACAGCATCTCCCCATAATCTGGGTTATGCCCAGGGGAGAATAGGCTATCACCCACGGAGTGCCGGGATGAAAGCCGAGAGATAGAGAGGCCGAACCTCTTGCATTACACATGTATGCCTTGGGGCGATATTTGACTCTTCCCTTATAAGAGCTGGTGGCACTCATGCATTGGCAGAGCTCACCGGAGCTAAAAGGGGTAGGTTGTCGTAATCCCGACACGAACTGATGGAACATAAGGGAGTCTGACTCCCTTTAATTTTATCCCCGGGACATATCTGGTGATCCACGGATATCCCTGTGTGGGTTTGCTCTGGATGTTGGGATTCATTGGGTGGCAGATTAGGCTCTCGGCACACTCTGAATGGGCACGGGCTCTTGGCATGACCCAAAATGGGAAGGCCAGGGCTCCCGGCACCAATGGCAAGAAGGCCGGGGGGTTCTCGGCGCCAAGGTGAGAGGGCCGGGGTTCCCGGCGTGGTGAAGAGGAGGCCAGGGGGTTCTCGGCGCAGGCTTCCCGGCGCGAGGAGGAAGTGTTAAAGGGGCTTTCGGCGCAAGGGGAGAAAGCCATCGGATGGGCTTCCCGACGCGACGCAAAGCAGCCAAGGGGGGCTTCCCGGCGCGGCCAAGGTGCAAGGTTCCCGGCGCGATGCAAAGCAGCAAAAAGGGGGGGACTTCCCGGCGCGGCCAAGGTGCAGGGGTCCCGGCACAAAGGCCAGAAGGCCAAGACAGTTCTCGGCGCCTGAAGGATGGCGCCGAGAGCTGTTCATCCAGTTTACTGTATGCGGGGCCGAGAGATGTGAGGGCGCCGGGATAAGAACAGAGGTTTACGGTACTCTGTTCTTGAGATTTCTTTCCGGGATTCAGGTAATGGCTGGGAATTTAGGATGCAAATGAGGGGGGAAGCCAAGGGCTTTGCTGGGCAGTGCCAGGGGATCACTGGAAGGTGAGGTTTATGGAGGGCTCGAGATCATCATCCATTTAAAACCCATGGGGATGTGTTTTTCTGTCGCCGGCCGTCCAGGGAAATCAAGGGATAACTGTCCCTGATTCCTGGGGCGACCTTAATGGCTTAAGAAAAGGAAACAATCGGAATGAAAGATGGGGAGACAACCCAGTGTAGGCATCACTGAAGGGGTGAGAGGATAGAGTCCAATAATCCATGGGTGTGAAGATTGCGACTCTTCCTTCGACGCTCCTCCAGGAAGAACAATCGGAGCAGAGAAACCTGAAGCATCAAAATGATCACTCAAGATACTGAGCAGCACTCATTCGAGAGAAACCAGAGATGGGAAGGCTTCATCATTTCACGGTCAGTTGAACCAGAAACATAGATACATGTAAGGAAGAAGAAAGAAAACGGGGAAATGCCTCAAACGGGCCATCAAAGCATTTCATTCCATTGCATCATCCCAAACTCACACCAATCAAAAAGGGGGAATGAGGGAAAGGGAAATAGAACGAAGGCCAGGATATCCCGGTTACATTTGATAAATCGAGGTAAAACTCGTAAGACTACATGGAGAAGAAAATAAAACATGGGGGGGGGGGGGAGGGCGGAGCATTGACTCCTCTCCCTCCCCTGCTGCCCACCTGGAGCTTCTTCTTCTTCTTTTTCTCTCGGGATTGGTCTCTTCTCTCTTTCTTTCAGTGGAGGAGGCTCTCCTTTTTCTCTTCTGGCGGTGGTGATGGTGAGGATCTTCTGAGCTTCTCCCCCTTTCTTGCTCGAGGGGAAGGGGGTTTTATAGCTGTATTTTGTATCTTCTCGGCAGGCCTGTCACGGCGCGCCTCAACTGAGGGGCTTCCCGGCACGCAGGACTTCCGCTTCTCGGCGCGGCTTTTGGGCTTCGACAAGAGGATCCCGGCACCACTTTATAGGCCCACTTAGGCCGTTCAGACTAGGCCTCTTATTGGTCCTTCAAGTGCATCAGCACCCAAAAGGGCCCTCCTTTGGTGACATAATTTCTATTGAGATCATTCATAGATTTTTCATCAGTCGGTAGACCGGGGTTTCATCGGCGTTGCCATCTGAATGATGACAAAACTGGACATCATTTCATTGGCATCGTCACCGGAACGGTGACAAGACCGGACATCAGCTTTAGACTGGAAAGACTTCAGCCAGGTGACTGCTATTTCATCAGTGCCGTCGTCTGACTGACAATGGCATCGGACATCAGCTTGGCCCGGGGAAAGGCTTCAGCCGGGTAGATGGTTGACGAACTTCGTCATTGATCTTTCACTATTGGTCTAATCTTCTTTTCAATTCTGCTTCTGCCCTTGCTCATTTTCAAGGTGTCAACAAATGCCCCCCACCTGCGGGCGGCGTAAGCGCAGAATAAGCGGCACGGGGTCTGCAGGTGCCCTTCATCATTCGAGGGTATCTTCCTCAATTTCTTTCTGTCATTGTTATTCAGCTTGTTCATGTTACTGTTACAATATTGTGCATATATCTTTCATTTTCATGTTTTTCATCTCCATATTTTCCAACTGCCTTTTGACTTCTCGGCGCTAGAATTGGGTTACTTCTCGGCGTGACCCTCTCGGCGCGACGGTTGTCGGCGCGGGCGTCTTCGGCAAGGGCCTTCTCGGCGCGCTCATCTTCGGCGGTTGCTTCTCGACGCGGGGGTCTTCAGCGGGCTTCTCGGTGCGGGCATCTCGGCGCGCCTCCCTTCTTCCGGCCGACGGAGGGTTCTCGGCGCGCTTTCCTTCGCGCCGAGAAGCCTCTCCTTCCTCTTCTTTTTAACCCCCCCGAGAGGGCTTTTACCCTCATTTTTCACATCCCTCTTCTCTCTCTTCATCTCGGCGGCGGCGGTGATCTTCCCCGCTCCGAGAGCCTTATTTCGTTTCCCCCCCTTTTTTGACCGATTTAGTCTCGGGTAGGTTCATTATACGGGATTGAATCCCATTTTATGTTCGGGATCACTCCCTCTTGGTGGGTGACTCCCTATTTTCTTGGGCAGACCCCGGACAAGAGGAAATGCTGCCGAAATTTCATTAGAATTATTTATTCAATCATCACATGCTCATTCATCTTTCCGATGCTTATTTTCATCTTTTCTTGATTGCAATCACTGACATGGCTTCCGACTCTTCTGCTGCGGCTTCCATGACTGTGGGAGCGAGTTCATCGGCTCAGCCGGACATATCTCGGGCTTCAGTCAACTGGCTGAATGTGAATAGTCTAAGCTTCGGCTATAACCAGATCGCCACTGTTGACGAGTCCTCTGATTCCGAGACTGACACAGTGCCGTCTTCCGGAGTCTATTCTTCCACAGAAGGGATTGATTTCAGAAGGGCTGCCGACTACCGTCCGGACCTGCCGAAGGATCACCATCTGCTGCCATTTATCCGGACCTTCACCATAGGTGGAATGAGGGATTTCCTGCTTGCTCGGTCTGTGGAAGCGGCAATACTAGCTGACAGAGACAGCATGAAGGGTTCTGTTTATCGAGCCCGAGCTATATATCTCCCAGGCGAGCAGAGGGACTGGAATACCGTGCTGGGCATTTTCGAATTAGAGCCGGAGAAGAAGATGCTGACCCGGGCTCCAGAGTTTACCCCGGTAAGGTGGGACCATGCAGCCGGTCGTGTCCATCGGGAGAAGCCCAACTTTGGACTTTTTCTAGCTCCTGTGAAGTGGGGTTATAGGGACGAGCCATTCATTCTGAACTATCTGGCCGTTCAATTTAAATATCAGCTGGCTGCCGGCTGGTTTGGGACGCTAAAGTGACAGACGCCCATCTCTTCAGGGTAGGAGCAGTGGAGTTTACAGAATTTGTCTTGAAGGAATACGCCCCTTTACTGATTAGAGCTGGGGTATATCATAGTGTATTTGCCTCCAGGTTCCGCTATCCCATCTCTCGGGGATTATGTTGCGGCATGCTTAAAGTGTTCTGCCCACAGTTTAATACGTTCTATACAGCAGAAGGCGAGACTTCTCTCGATCTTTGGAGTCTTGCGCAGCTTTCAGGCCTGCCTATAGATGGGGAGCCATATGAAGAGGTCTGTCTAGACGACTCTGTAAAGGACGCCTCTGATGGAGAGGGAAGATGTTCCTTTGGCTACGCATACCGGTACTTGATGAAGGCTTATCGTACCATTTGTCTGGCCTATAGCAGGGGATCTTCCAAAGGATATCAACCCCGGGAGAAGAGCAGCAGGTTGAGAGTCCGTGTAGGACAGTGGATACAGTACTTCTTCGGGGGTCCCTTGAAGTATACAGACTTCCCTTCCGTGGGACCGACTCCTAGTAAGCAGATCAGGGCCCCTCGTTATAAATCAGCATTGCCGGCTTCACTGCGCCGAGCAGGTGTAGATGGCCCGAACCCAGCAGGGGTTGACCCCATTACTCATTGTGCAGCTTATCTGACCTTCTGGCTGTGCACTTTCGCTCTCCCCCAAGGGGACGAGACGACTATCAGACCGGAGGCTATATATCCGGCCTGTCAGATGGCCTGGGGGATGAGACTGTCTCTGTGCCCGGCGGCTTTGTGTTTAGTTTACAAATCGCTGGGAGATTTGCATAGACATCGGGTTCCCCGTTCCTTACGGACTGTAGGTCCATTTCATTTCTTCAATGCTTGGGTTTGCAGCATTTTCCCCGAGCTGGCCCCGAGAACTTTGCAGTCAGACACACTGCTCCCTCGGATGATTGAGTTTGCTAGCGCCGAACCCGGCCTTTTCTCAGAGCAGCTGTTTAAGATCAGGGGCCGGTTGACAAAAGTGCCTGTAGATGCTCCTGGTAGCATTCATTTCTGGAGCTTGGCAGCAGGTTCGGCTCCTTTAGTAGACCCTCAGAGGGAATGCAGAATGGAGGAGGTAGAAGTTTATGTCCATCCTGTTTCGGGGGCCAATGCCACCCGGCCCATATTAGAACCAGAACTGGTAAGGTGGGCTATGGCTATCCGACCCAGTGTATTGGTCTTCAGGAAGGGAGGCTTGCTCATCTTGGAGCCCTATTACCCATTCCGTTTCAGCAGAAACTTCGGCTACGATCAGCATATTCCTTCATCAGCCGCTCAGTTCCCTTTGGACAGCCGTGCCAAGCATGGGTCCTCCATTGCCAGTGACGGTCGGATATGGTGGGATTTCTTTCATCGCCGAGAGGGCGTAACTTTCAGGGTCCCGACCGTTTCTAATCGTATTCCCCGGGTCACATCAGAATACATCAAGTGGTGGAATACCTGCACCAATTTTTATAAGGATGGCAGAGACGCCTTCTGGGATGTGGCCGAGTGCTCTTTCTTAAAGCGGCAATCAGGGCCTGTATTTGAGATTGATGAGGTTCATCTGAAAAGGCTCTATTCACAGCATCCGAGGGAGGCGGACACATACATTGCCAGGCGTCGGTCCTTAAAAGAGGAAGGCTCTGAAATACCCACTCCTGTATTTTCTGAGATCAATGAAGATGCTTTTACAAAGGACTTGAGGCAGCTGGGCCACATAGGGAGTATTCATGTGGAGGTGCAGTATCCATTTCCCCCGAGGAGCCTCTCCCGACAGTAGCCCCCTGGAGGGGCCCGATAGACAGATTTCACCCTTATCAGACATTTGTGCGGAGGGAAGACCGCACCAACACATATTATCAGCACACTTCTTGGCTTTTCGTGCTGCTGAATGTTCACGGGCTGTCAGTAGAGAACCCGATAGCCGGCATTCTGAATAAGCCGCTTTTTATTTCTTTTCATTATGTCGACGGCTGGTGCATGGATTACCTCGGCCTGTTTCATTGCCTTGACTTCCACGGACACAAAGATTTAGCTGCCTTGACTGAGAAATGCCAGACCATAGGTGACGTATGCTGGCTCGTGAAGGAGGCTGCTTCTCGCTCGAAGGAGGTGGCTTATCTGTATTGGCCGCTTTCCACCTTCTATGACGGCCCAGCAGGTATGACCCTTCCTGTGTGCTCATGGCGTCTTTCTTTTATTGTTGTGTTCTGCATTTGTCGACTATGACTGTCCTTCTTATGTTTTGCACAGATAGACCAGACATAAAATGGCAGGGACTTTACAGGAAGATTATCGCTCAAGCTGAGAAGCCTGCTTACTTTGAAATCCCTGCGGCGGCACCTACGACCACTCCCCTGCCTCCGGGCAAGAAGAGGAAGCCTTCTGTGGTGAAAGCTGCAGTTGTCAAGGCCAAGAGGGCCAAAGTTGTTCGGGTCCAGCAGTCAGCTCCAGTTGCGACGGACGCCGGGACCCCTCTTCCAGACATCCCCTCTTTTGATGAGTTCAGGTCTCAGAGGGAGGCTGCTCAGGAACCTGCCGAGAGTAGCGGTAAATATCTTGCAGATGCAATCTTCATTGTATTCTTGACTGTTCTTTTAAGGCGTCCTTCGAGACTGAGCTTCTCTTTATCTGATGCAGCCCCGGAGCAAGTTGCAGTGCCTGCGGAGAGGGACACGAGGCTGCCTTCTCCTACCCCGGCTGGCGAGGAGGAGGGTAAATGTGCTCTCTCATCTTTTCTCTTTATACTTTTGCTGTTATTCTTTTTTATTATATCCCTCAGAGCTCCCCTTTTGTTGAGGTGACAGTCAGGGAGCCGACTGGGGCTACGGTAGCAGCGGAAGAGTCGTCTCAGTCGCAGGAAAGTGAAAGGACTCAAATAAAACAGAGCCCTATTCCGGCCAGACGCATAATCACCCGATCTGCATCGCGGCATGCTCTAGAGGCGACCTCGCAGCACATAGCTAGAGTGGAGATATCCTCGGGCAGCTCCGAGACCGTGCCTGATAATGAGGAGGAAGTGACCTTCAGTGGCAGCGAGGAGGAAATCCAAAAATCAGAAGCCCTGCCTGTGTTTGCAAAAGGCCTCCCGCCCTTTCAGCCTCCTAAACTGTTGATGCTATCTTCTGAGGAGGAATTGCAAGAGGAGTTTGCCGGGCTCGACACTGAGGTCGACATAACCCCTCCATTTGTTGCTTCAACTACGGAGCTTTCTCCTCTTTTGTCTCATCTTGAGGATATAGACCCCACTTTAAAGGTAAGCTTCCCTTTTTTTTTGTTTGCTGTTCTATTTATTTTCTTCCATCCATTGATGAGGATCATTCTGCTTTGTCCTCAGGACCCTGTCACTACCAGCTCAGATGCGGCCGCAGTCTCCATGGATGTCTCATCTGCAGATTTGATCATCATCCCTGCTTTACCTTCAACTTGCATGGAAATTTCTGAGGTTATTCGCCCCGTGCCAGTGAGAATACAATCTCAACTGACTTAACATCACTGGACTTGGGATCATCAGGAGAGATTTCCATCCCTGTCAGGGCCTCAGAGTTCAGAGCCGAAGCAGACCCAGCCAGAAGCTCCGCCTTTATACCGGCCGCCGTAATGTCGATTGCGCCCGAATCAGCAGTCCCTGCCACAGTGGCTATAGAGACTGGATCTCTGCCTCTACAGACTAGGAACCTTTCACCCCCATTATCAGAAAGAGTAGCTGAAGATGAAGCTCTTATTCAGGAGACTCATGAAGAGATAGCTCCATCATTCGTTGGTCCTCCCTCCGCGGATGTTCAAGCCATAGCACCCGAGACAGCGGTGGAGGAGGAATCTTCAGCTCAGCCGGAGAGCACAGAGAGGGACCGGCCAATTCTTCCAGCGGATTTGCCATCTTCGTCCTCTCAGCCGGATGTTGCACTGTGGGCAGACATTGATGGCGAGGTGACTTTCGAAGTAGCCCCAGCCCCTTCTCCTGGCTTCGCTTCATCCGAGAGTTTCGTCTGGCAAAATCTGGACATGCTGCGCCAGCTGGTGGAGTCCCAGCCCGGACTGACTTATCTGCGGCTGAAGGAGATAGCCGAGCGTTTCACCGCTGGTCTGCAGGCGATGGGCTGTCCCATGGAAATATGGGCCTAGCGGGTTTTATTGTTGTTAAAGTTTATACATCGCCGGGACTTCTTGGCGCATATTATGTCTGACAGACTGACAGCTTTGAAGTTGCAAAGGAAGGAGTGCAAATCTGAGCTGGAGAAGACGGACTCTGTTCTTCAGGAGCGCCAATGCCAACTGCAGTCTCTGGCACAGCGGGAGCAGTTCGTGCGTAGCCGGATAACCATTCTGGAGGCTGAACTGTTTGACCTCCGGGCTGAACTGCCGCAGATAACAACTTCTCGACCGCAGCTTGCGGAGGAAGTAGCTCTGTTGGAGGGGCAGATGGCATCCTTTTGGGACGAGTCTGCTCGGCTACAGGAGGAGGAGGCTCGACTTCATGAGCTGGGGGCTGCCCCGCATGTAGGGCTTCTGGCCTTTGAAGACATATTCCGTCGCCCGTGAATATCTGTTCCCCCCTCTTTTTGTAATACAATTTCCCCTCAGGGGCCCTTCTTGTATTCCCTTTTTATTCAATGGAAAGGACTCTTTATACCAGTCTCATATGTGGTTTGCTCTTAAGTTATCGCACCGTCAATATTTCACGGCGATTTGGCAGCGGTTTCAGCGGTCCCTATGGGAGTAGCCCGTACCTAGCAGGAGAGCGTCCACCCCTTCAGAGAAAGGATGGGGAACTCGCTCCACCGCGTGATGGCCTCCGGGGGGGCTCTTTAAACCGAATTTTGTTGGTGGTAGCACACGTCCCTCTTGGCCATATGTGCCGCAAGGGAGATGGCTTGCATGAATGTGAACGAAGAGGCTCAGAGCACAATCCGGAACGGGCGAATGGTCCGTCCCGGGCAGGTTTCAAAGCTAGTCGGGGCGATGTGCCAATCGACCAGTACATGATTTCATCATCGACATTGGGTTTATATCGATGCAAAGAAGCTTTACAAGTTTCATCAGAGTAGACGTAAGGTCTAGACTGGGTAGAGGTTATCACAGGTGGGACATTGAAGGGTGCGTAGTTTTCATCAGGATAGACGTAGGGTCTGAACTGGATAGGATTTCATCATTGATCGGGTGAGGTGCCGGTCGATCAATAGCTAGTTTCATCATCGATATTGGGTTTATATCGATGCAAAGAAAGTGTTATAAGTTTCATCAGAATAGCCGAAAGGCCTAAACTGACAGGGTTTTAATTGGACATGGTTTCATCACTGATCGGGCGAGGTGCCAGTCGATCAGTGGTCAGTTTCAACGTCGATATGGGGCCTATATCGACGCAAAGAGTTTCATAGGTTTCATCAGTATATACGTAAGGTCTAAACCGGATAGAGGATCTCATCATTGATCGGGCGAGGTGCCGGTCGATCAACGGTGGGACGTATGTAGAGGTGTAGGTCTCGTCAGGACAGACGTAAGGTCTATTCCAGCGGGTTTTATGGCGGGTGGGGCTTTGCCAAGAAATACGTAGGTTTCATCAGGATAGGCGTAGGGTCTGTCCTGGTAGGGTTTTATCGTTGACCGGGCAAGGAGCCAATCGGTCAAGGGATGGTTTAGGAGTTTGATCAGGACAGACGTAAGGTCTGAACTGGCCAGGCTTTATCAGAATGATGACCGGTTTTATTGTTGGTGGGATATGTGAAAAGAGGGTATGTAGATTTCATCAGGGTAGACGTAAGATCTACCCCGGAAAGGCTTTATCATCGGTGGGGCATAGAGCCAGATGACCGACGGAAGGCCTCATCAGTGAAGGGGAGGTGAAGGCAACGTGCCGGTTGGCATGGAACTTCTGAATTACCACATTACCGACCCAAGCGCCCTTTCGGGTTTTCGCCGGAGCCAGCCCCCTCTTGCTTTTGCCCACGCGTCCTTTCGGATTTTCACGTGGCGGGGTACCCGATTTTGCCTGCAGTGCCCTTTCGGGTTTTCACCACAGCTGGGTTTTAGCCATTTTTGCCCTTGTCCAGAATGCCTGAACAAGTCTGGCGGGGTATCTCTATTTTCAACCCCATTTTTTTTATATATATACTTTTTGTCATTTTCTTTCTCTTTTCTTTTTCATTGTCTTTTCTGGGACCAGAACTTTCATCCTATGGACCATGGCGCCATATGTTTATTGTGGACACACGATCATTGATGTGGGTGCCAACATCAATGCAAAGGGAAGTAGGGTTTCATGATCTATCCAGACGAAAGGTCCGAATCGATTTAGAGGATATAAGTAGCAGCTCGGGCACGAGGCCGTTTGCTGAGAATATGAGTTTCATCGTTAATGTGGGGTTTAACATTAACGCAAGGGAATAGAGTTTCATGATCTATCCAGACGGAGGGTCTGAATAGATTCAAAGAGCAGTGTTGTGCTATGTCAGAGCGGACGGAAGGTCCACCCTGGCTGGATTTTAGCGTCGATCAGGCAGCGTGCCAATCGATCGATAACAGGTTTCATCGTTAGTATTGGCTCATCCCAATGCAAGGATTTCATATGTTTCATCAGGATAGACGTAGGGTCTAAACTGGATAAGGTTGTATCATTGATACTGGGCGAGATGCCGATCGATCAATGGTGGGTTTCATCATCGGTATTGGATTTATACCAATGCAAGGAGTTCATGGATTTCATCAGGATAGACGGAAGGTCTAAACTGGATAGGTTTCATCATAGATCGGGCAGTGTGCCAATCGATCAACAGCAGGTTTCATCATGGCGGGACGTAAAGAGACCTGTAGATCTAGTCGGAATAGACGCAAGGTCTAAACCAGACAAGGTTTCATCGCTGATCGGGCAAAGTGCCGGTCGATCAGTATTAGGTTTCATCATTAGTATTGGGTTTATACCAATGCAAGGATTTCATAGGTTTCATCGGGATAGATGTAAGGTCTAAATCGGACAGGGTTTCATTGTTGATCGGGCAGTGTGCCAATCGGTCAACAGCAGGTTTCATCGCGGTGAGACGTAGGATAGGTTTCATTGGGATAGACGTAAGGTCTAAACCGGGCAGGTTTCATCGTGGTGGGTCTTAGACAGAAACAAGTGGAAGTGTTTTATCAGAACAGACGGAAGGTCTATCCCGAGGTGGGCTTATTATCGAGGGAATTTTTCTCGAGCAATGCATGACGGCTTCAACAGAATAGACGTAAGGTCCATTCCGGATGGGTTTAATCGTTGATCGGGCAAGGCGCCGGTCGATCGACGAGGAGTTTTATGGTGGGAGGTGAGGCTTTCTTTGGAATCACCACATTACCGACCCAAGCGCCCTTTCGGGTTTTCGCCGGAGCCGGCCCCCTCTTGCTTTTGCCCACGCGCCCTTTCGGGTTTTCACGTGGCGGGGTACCCGATTTTGCCTGCAGTGCCCTTTTGGGTTTTTCACCACAGCTGGGTTTTGGGCCATTTTTGCACTTGTCCCTAATATAGGAGCAAGTCTGGCGGGGTATCTCTATTTTTAACCCCATTTTTTTTTACTTTTACTTTTTTTTTGTCCTTTCTTCTTCCTTCCTTTTTAGAGGGTGACAGGTCGGAATGCCACCAGCTTAAGATGGGGGCAGCTTGGTTAGGGTGGAGTGCCGCTAGACCAGGAAATGGGTGTAGCTTGGCTAGGGTGGAGTGCCGTTATACCAAGAAATGGGTAGCTCGGTTAGGGCGGAGTGCTGCTAGACGAAGAAAGGGGTAGCTCGGCTAGGGCGGAGTGCCGCTAGACCAAGGAAAGGGGTAGCTCGGCTAGGGCGGAGTGCCGCTAGATGAAGAAAGAGTAGCTCGGCTAGGGCGGAGTGCCGCTAGATCGGGAGAAGGGTGTAGCTTGGCTAGGGCGGAGTGCCGCTAGACCAAGAAATAGGTAGCTCGGCTAGGGCGGAGTGCCGCTAGACCGGGAAGGGTAGCTTGGCTAGGGCGGAGTGCCGCTATACCAAGAAATGGGTGTAGCTTGGCTAGGGCGGAGTGCCGCTAGACCAAGGAAATGGGTAGCTCGGCTAGGGCGGAGTGCCGCTAGACGAAGAAAGGGTAGCTTGGCTAGGGCGGAGTGCCGCTATAACAAGAAATGGGTGTAGCTTGGCTAGGGCGGAGTGCCACTAGACCAAGGAAGGGGTAGCTTGGTTAGGGCGGAGTGCCACTAGACCAAGGAAGGGGTAGCTTTGTCTGATCACTCGGGGAATGCCGGTTGTGCCGCATGATACAGCTTTAGATGTCTTCCGTTGAGTGGGGAGAATTGGATTTCCCCTCGATGGTTAACAACCACGTAGGCCCCTCCTTCGTAGACCCTCTGTATCACATAAGGACCTTCCCAGTTAGCATTCAGCTTTCCTTTTGGGTTGGACGCCATGACTTCTTTTTTCTTGACCATGACAAGGTTGCCTTTCTTAAATTCTCGTCCTCTTACGAGTTTGTTGAATGCAGTGGCCATGAGGGCCTGATACATTTGGATACTCTTCTGGGCTCGAAGGCGCTTCCCTTCCAATTCAGCCAGTTCTTCTAGTCTTCTTTCTGCATTGGTCTGTTCGCCACGGGCCAGGCCATATTGGACTGCCACTCTGAGTGACGGGACTTCCAGCTCTAGCGGAACCACTGCCTCTGAGCCGTATACCAGTGAGTATGGTGAGCACCCTGTAGGTGTCTTGAAGACGGTGCGGTATGCCCACAGAGCTTCATAAATTTTCTCTTCCCAGTCCTTCTTATTGGAACCGGCGACCTTGGCCAGCAAGGTGCAGAGAGTCTTGTTAAAAGCTTCCGCCAATCCGTTTGCCTGTGGATTGTAAGGAGTGGAGGTCCTCCATTCGATCTTATACTTCTCAGCAAGCCGATAGACCTTCTGATTTCTGAAATGACTTCCATTGTCAGATATTATTCAGCTAGGGATCCCGAACCGGAAGATAATGTTCTGCTTGATGAATCTGGCGACCAGTTCACCAGTCACTTCTCTTAATGCTATAGCCTCCGCCCATCTGGAGAAGTAATCTGTTATGGCCAGTATGTACTTATGTCTGGCCGAGGAAGTCGGCAGTGGCCCGACTACATCAGTTCCCCATTGTGCAAATGGCCAATTGGGAACTGTAGGGTGCAGAGTCGTAGGAGGCCTTCTAGGCACAGTAGCATGCTCCTAGCATTTCTGGCATGATTTTACAAATTTACAGCAGTCTTCAAACATGGTGGGCCAATAGTAGCCCAGCTTCTTGATTTCTATCTTCATCTTGGGACCAGCCTGGTGGGCACCTGCTGTCCCAGCATGTGTTTCTTTCATCGCTTGCCAGGCTTCCTCAGTGGACAGACAGCGGAGTAGAATCTTCTTGCGTGCATATGCCATTATTCGGAATAAAATTCCATTCCTGAGCTCATAAGAGTCTTTGATTCTTAGGAGTTTCATCTTTTCTTCTCTTATCTGCTGCAGTTGTTGGTGTAGAAACCACTACAGTAGGTGCTGTCTCCAATCAGATGCTTGTTCGATGCTGATGGTGGCAACTTCATCTTCTTCGGGGCACTCTTCTAGCATACTGGGGACTTGCCGCCGGTTCATAACGACAATGTTCAGTGTCTTATTTGGTGGGACTGCTAGTGAGCTGGCCAGCTTCGCCAGTGCATCAGCCCGGGCATTGTGTCCACGGCCCACATGCTTGAGCTCAATATGGTAGAATTTCGCCATGAGGCGCACAGCTTTTTGGTGGTAGGGATTCAGTTCTGGCTTCCGCACTTCGAACTCCCCTTGGATCTGTTTTATTATCAACATCGAATCACCGAATACTTGAAGCATTTGGATACCCATGTTGAGGCTTATATATAGCCCGATTATCAGAGCTTCATACTCGGCCTCATTATTGGTGCAGGGCTTGTTTATAGAACAGGAAGTATGCACGACCTCCCCTTCTGGTGATTTCAGCACAATACCGGCTCTAGCTCGTATTCTGGTCTTTCCATCAGAGTCTGTCTCCGTTCTAGATGCTCCATCAAAGAATAGTTGCCACATAACTGACTGGGTTTGGCAGGCCTCGAGTGTCTCATCATCGGGTAACTCAGTCCCTAGCATATCATTTTTCGGCACAGGATGCTCTGCGAAGAAATCAGCCACGGCCTGTCCTTTTATCGCCCGCTGGGGTGTATAGGTAATATCAAATTCCATCAGGATCACTGCCCATTTGCCCAATCGGCCCTTCAGTACTGGCTGAGTCAATATGTATTTGAGCGGATCTGCTGCAGATATCAATCTGACTTCATGTGACAACATATAGTGTCGGAGCTTTTTGACAGCAAAGACTAATGCCAAGCAGATCTTTTCTATGTAGCTGTAGCTTTCTTCAGTTCTAATCAGCCTCCTACTTAGGTAGTACAAGGCTTGTTCTTTGCCTTCTTCATTTATCTGTGCCAGCATTGCCCCCAGGGAACAGTATGTGGCTGCGATAAACAGTATCAAGGGCCTGCCCTTAATTGGTGCCCCCAGCACCGGAGGGGTCTTGAGGTATTCTTTCAGCTTCTCAAAGGCTTCCTGACAGCCATCGTCCCAGAGGAACGGCACATCTTTCATCATGAGCTTGTGAAAGGGGTGGCATCTTCCCGACAGATTTGATATAAATCGTCGGATATAGGCCAGACGCCCTTGCAGAGATCTCAACTCGGACAGATTCCTTGGCGGAGGGAGCTCCTGGATAGCCTTAATCTTGGATGGGTCAATTTCAATGCCCCTATGACGGACAATAAACCCGAGGAATTTTCCACTGGACACGCCGAAGGCGCATTTCATGGGATTCATTTTGAGTTCATATTTGCGCAGCCTCTGGAATACTACCCTCAGGTCTTGCAAATGGTCTTCTCTTCTTTTAGTTTTTACTACCAAATCATCAATGTAGCACTCTACTTTCTTGAAGAGCAAATCATCAAAGATCTTGGTCATAGCTCTTTGGTAGGTAGCGCCGGCATTCTTGAGGCCAAACGGCATCCTTTTGTAGTGGAATATCCCCTTCGGGGTACGGAATGCAGTGTGCACTCTGTCTTCCTCAGCAATCCAGATTTGGTTGTATCCGGATGACCCATCCATAAATGATAGGGCCTCATGACCAGTAGTCGCATCGATCATCACTTCAGTGATTGGTACTGGGAAGTCATCTTTCGGGCAAGCCTTATTAAGGTCCCAGAAATCAACACATATTCTGATCTGCCCATTCTTCTTCTTTACGGGCACTATATTGGCTAGCCATGTAGTGTATTGATTTTCTTCAACAAAGCCTACATCAATTAGCTTGTCAACCTCTTTGTTAATCTGATTTATTAATTCAGGGCGCATTCTCCTGGAAGGCTGCTTTACAGGGCTAGCCTCTGGGTTTATTGCCAATCGGTGCTGTGCCACATCAGAACTCAGTCCCGGCATTTCATCATATGTCCATGCAAAGCAGTCTCGGAATTCCTTCAAAAACTGTATATACTGTTCCCTGGTAGCTGGCTCCAGCAGTGCACTGAGGAATGTCGGCCTTGGCTCATCTGCGGTTCCCAGATTTATTTCTACAAGCTCATCGACGGTGGCCTGACCTCCATCTTCGACCTCGGGCGGGGCTTCTTGCAAGTCAATGAAGCCTCCCGGGATATAATCTTCTTCAGTTTCATGATTTTCTGTTTCATCATACTGGTCATCAGCGGGTGTTGGCTTATCATATACGGCCAATATTGTTGTATTCTGTTCAGTCTGCCCCGAGGACGTAACTGGATCAGCAGGAAACTCAAAATCGAGTCTTCCGCCCTTAGAGGCTCTTCTGATGCAGACTCCTTTGAGAGATCATCATTCTGTAGAGCCCGGACTTCTTCCAGGATGCGCTCAAACTCCAGGCACTCCCTCAGCTCTTTGGCTACTTGGTCTTCATCCGGGGTTCCCGTGTCAAACTTTGCTTCAGCATGGAACAGATCCTCTTTGCAAGGTAGGTCTTCCCAGCACCAATCTTTCTTTGCTTCATCGACGTCCCCGTCTCCAGCTGACTGTCTGGGGCTTCATTGTTCATTATGGATTGATAAATGATTTCTTCATCTTCCGAGGGGTACTTGTCATATCCTACCTCGGGAGGGTCTTCATGCTGGTAGGAGACAGATATGACGTCCACCTCAGCTTCATAGTATTCTTGAAGGGTATAACCCAATCCTGGGTGCTGAGTGATCTTCCTCAGTTCTTTATTATCCCGAGGCGGATCCCATAGCTCCTAGAACGCCTTCTTCTGGGCAGCAGGCTGCAATGACGGCATTCGCATCTTAGAGAACATCTGCGAAACCCGTCGGGTAGTATAATCCAAGGCTGTAATTGGCACCATCTGGTTTACGGCCTCTTCAGGGACCATGCAGTCTTGATCATCTTGCTCGACTGACTCCCCAGTGTAGAATATGGTAGGAGGCTCGCAGAAGCGAGGGACTTCCATAGTCTTCAGTGGTAGCACCGTCTGGTACTCGAGGCTGACGATGGGTTTAAATAAACCCTGCGGCACCTCCACTTGTGTGTACTTTTCTTTCATTTCTTCATTGATATCATCCGGGTGAATGCTAGGAGGGGTGATCCGAGCAAAGTCACCGGCATAAGAGATGTGAGATACCTCATGCTTTTTAATATAGCCCTTTGGTGGCGGTGGAGACCAATTTCTTGCCTTCGTCGCCGGCTTTTTCTGGCTGACCACAGCCTCTTTCTCTTCACCCTTTCGCGACACCTCCGTGTAGTAGGATGCATCGAGCATATGGCACTCGAATACTTCGAAGGGATGCAGATCCGCAAACACCCTCTCTTCTTTTCCTTCATGGCAGTATTTAATGCACTGATGCAGTGTGGATGGCACTATCTGATATTCATGCAGCCACGGTCTCCCCAGCAGGGCCTTATATGTGGTGTTGGAGTCGATTACATAGAATCGTACCACGGTAGTGAGATCCCCCAATGTGAGGTTAAAATCAGCCACCCCAAGGGGCGTCTCACATTTCTGGTTGAATCCTGTAATTTTCATGTCTCTGACCTTGGTAAGCTGCATATCAAAGTAATATTTTTGGTAGATGCGGTATGGGAGAATGTTCACGGCAGCCCCGGGATCTATCAGTATCCTGTTCAGTGGCTGACAGTTCAGGGAGCCCCTCATATACAGCGGTTTGTTATGGCCGGAATTCGGAATCAGCATGTCATCCTCTGTGAATGTAACTGACGGCCCAGAATTCACTTCTGTCAAGAGTGCTTCATATTGTGCTGGCGACTGCAAGGCATCAACAATTACTTGGCGAGCCTCCTCACTCAGAGAGAGAATCTCCCAGATGGAGAATCTGGTAGGGAGCTTTTTTAGCATTTTCATGATCCGACTGCCCACCCTGACATTAGACAGTCTCATTTCTTCCGCCCATCGGGGTTTTGGAGGTTCATGTGGTGCCCGTGGCCTTTGCTGCCCAGTGCTGGTTTCATCCCCGGGACTGATTTCTTGGGGGGCTTCTTCTATAGCAACGGCCCCTGGTGCCGTCAAAGGGTTATCCCCTTCTTTCTCATTCTGCTCGTAGGCTACAGACGCCGATTGCTGAGGTCCCTTGCCTTTATCTGGCCCAGCCTGTATCGACTGCCCATCTTCTAGACTAGACAGAAATTCCAGAAATGTTGGAGTTTGACCTCCTTTCTTCTTTTCTTGGTACAAGCCGGTAGGGGGAGGAACCTGGACACCTCGTACCTCCGGTTCGGGAATCTGGTAGGGCTGTTCCCCTCTGAACATAATGTTATGATTAGCTGGTGGTGGGCGCCCCCACCTTCTTCAGGAGCGTGTTGCATGTGCCGAGGTTGAGGCCTCGGCATGGTTGGCTTCTAGCGGGGCATTTGATGTTTCATCCTCATCGTCCTCCCCGGGTGAGGTAAAGAGTGCCGACAGGGTGTTACATTGTACTGTCACGACCCTCTTTCCCTTCTTGGACTTGGGTCGTCTCTTCTTTTTCTGGGAATTTGGCTTTATTGGCCCCTGCCCCCAGAAGGGTTCAGTCTCAGCCTTTTCTTGTTCTGCCTCTGACTGCTCTTTAATTTTCAATTCTTCGAGCTGTTCTCAGAGTATACAGTCTTTCACCAGCAGGTGCCCGGGCTTCTTCTGTTCATATTCATCGAGCCCATTAATATACTGCTGTAAACACCTGGCTGCAGGACTTACTTCCTTATGTGCAGGTAGGGGGACTTGTCTTCTCCGGTTATGAGTGGGGATTCGGATGACCGGCCCTGCCTCAACTGTGCGCCATACTGGCTTTACTGGAGGTGGTTCGGGCCTTGGTGTGACACCGCGGATAATCACTCCATTGGTTTTGGCTGCGGGAGTCTTCTTTCTGTTCTTTACGGGTTTCATCTGCCATCCTTCCTGATCCTTCAGTGGGGTGAGGAAGCAAGCTTCATAAGTATGCCTGGTACATTCTTCAACGGCCTCCTTAGGCAGCTGCTGGTAGATTGAAATCATATTGGCGGCCATTTTTAATGCCGGCGTCTCATGTGGACGAGGTGGCTCTACCTGGTAATCTCCCAGCTGTAGCTCGCCCCTTTTGACCATGCCTTCCATAATATCTTTGAAGACGTAGCAATCTTCAATTGCGTGCCCCAGCGCACGGTGATATGGACAGAACAGTGGATCACCTTTCTTCGCCGCGTCATCGGGTCTCTTTGGCTCAGGCAATGTTACCTTGTTGAACTTGTATGCCCAGTTGAATAGTGCGGCTGCCTTATCTTTCGAGAAAGAGTACGGCTTTCTCATTTTATTTCTCAGAGAGACCTTATCTTTTCTTTCTGCTGTGTCTGCTGGTGGGGGAGCTTCATCTGCCCCCTTCTTCCCTTTCTGTTGCTCGAAGGTTCTGAAATCGACGGTGTTGGCCTCAGAGTGCGATGGTCGTCGATCATTAGATTTCCCTTTCGGCACAGTGGGAGCATTGACCGTCGGACGCTTAGACAGGAACGTCTCGACCTCCGCCACTATATTGTTCAATCGGTCAAATGTTCTAACATCTGCACCAATCATCTTTTCCAGTACCTCCCTCCTGAGGCTCTGCTTACATATTTGTACTGCATCTTCTTGATGAGGAGGTCTTCTGCATCTCATAGCTAAGTTCCTCCACCTTTTGATGTAGTCCAGTGTTGTTTCATCTTGCTTTTGCCTGGTCGCATATAGTTCTGCTATTGTAATTTCTCTTTCCGTGACGTGAAATCTGTCGCGGAACTTTCTTTGCATGTCAGGCCAATCGGTCACTGACCCAGCCGGCAGGCTTGAATACCATTCAAAGGCTATCCCGGTGAGGGATGAGCCGAAGAACTTAAGCAGATAAGCTTTATCAGCTGCCAAGTCACCCATGATTGTGGTGTAGTAAGCTATGTGCTCCCTTGGAGAGCCCTGGCCATTAAACTTTTCAAACTTCGGCGGCTTACTGACGCCTGGAGGTAGTCTCTTAACAGCATACTGGGGAGGATACGGTACCCTGTACACATCGTAGGTACTAGCGTCATCACCAGTCTTTTCAGACAGCTTCATCTCCACAATCTTTTCAATCATCAGCTTCTGGGCTATGGCTGGATCTATATTTTCCGGGAAGAAATGAGCTTGTTGCTGACCGTAAGGAGTTGTCATCACAGTTGCCCGCAAGGCAGGCGCGGCAGGCTGCATCTGAGATATAGAGGGCTGAGCCACCGTCTGCTGCAGAACGGGTTGGCTCGGTGCTTTGCCCTTATCAACCGGAAGAGGATTAGCTGAAATAGCCATTTCTGTTGAACTGGCAGTCTGCCCCACAGGCTCGGCTTGCTTGGAGACCGGTGTAGCTTCATGCCTCTCATTTAACTGTCTTCTGAGAGCATTGATCTCTTGTTGATATCTTCTAAACATCATCTGGATCATGGGATCCAGGGTTGACGGGATCTGTAAATCTTCTGAAGTCCCTTCAGCATCATCAACGAAGGGATTGTCTTCCTCTTCCGTTGTCACCACATTAACTGTCATAGTGGTGATCTTGCAGGCTTCATCATTAGTCTTCATCTTATCTTTTGCCGCCTGGCCTCTTCTTGTGACGGGGCCTGGTCTGGTTGCTAGTCTGAGTAGTTCATCTGGCTGTGTCGGTAACATATCCTGCCCTTTGACAAGCCCGGCCATATTGCAGGCAAAGATCTGCATCTTTTCCCTCTGCCTGTAGACTTTCCTTCTCATCTGATCAGGGTATTTGAGCCGGTCAAAGACTGATATTCTTTCTCTGGCTTCTTCCCTATGCAGGTCTTCTTTCCCATACCAGGCTCTGTGGCCTTCTTCATAATCATTGGAATCGGAGGAGGAGACTCCGAGCATCACTTCTTGAAGGGTTTCTTCTTCTTCTTCATCCATGGTGCCCAAGGCACGGGATAATCTTTGCTGCCCGAGGGCGGAGTTCCCCAGGTAGTGAAAGTAGTCTTGAGCCACTTGTTTCATCTCCTCTTGGTTGTGCCTTCGTGGCTTTGGTTGGAGCATCAATCTTTCCCGGCTCTTCTGCTGATAAGCCAGTCTCCCCACCTGAGCAGTCAGGTGCTCGGCTTTGCAGTATTTGAGTATATCGGCCTGTCTGGCGCAGGCTCTTGGTCTTCTTATAGTGACAGCAGCGACTGGTTCGCTTATTCTCATTTCCTCTTCCTCACTGAACCTTCTACTCCCATCCTGGCAGCAGTTGGCAACAGCAGTATAATTCTTTCTTTCCCATCTTTTGCCCCCAGCCATGGGGTGAGTGACCGTTAGGTCTTCCTTCTGCTCATATCTTCTGCCCCCCATCCTGGGGCGAATAGTAGTCAGATTTCTTCCTTCATTCTCTTCCTCATCTCTCCTACCCCGAGCCCCGGGGTGAACAGCTGCAGCATTTCTTATGTCTCTTTCTTTTCCTCTTCTGCTTCCTGCCCTGAAGCGGGCAACAGGGGTGTCAGCAATGTTTTCTTCATCTTGAGCTGGGGCCCAGCTCTGGGTCTTCTTCTGCCGCCAGATCTGCCTGAACTTGGGCGGCTTTGGTGCCAACGGCCTTCGGTCCTCTTTCTCGACGTCGGCCCTCCTAGTAGCCAGAGTTTGGAATCTGTTGGTGGTGGGTACTCTCGGGACGACCACATCTGGGTTGACCTCCCTCGGGCGGCCGTTGAGGTTCGTCCGGATTCCTCCGATCAGCATTGTCTTTCCTGAGTTGGATATCCGGCGTCCCGCAACAGTGGATCGGGCTCTGCTATCGGATCTCCTCTCTTCCAGCAGTAGAGGGTGCGCCCCTTTTCGCCTCGTGATGGACGAAGCAGGCCACGACCTCAGGAGTATCCTGCATCCCCCGGCTCATTTTGGGGATGGTAGCTTGTGGCAATGTCTCGACAATAGTCTTCTGTTCCTGGTTGTCGATTTCGAGCAAGTCAGTGAAGACGAGGCCCAAGCAGTTGGGCATCCCGACAGCAGGCGGCATCGATCCGAACGCAAGAGGTACCGCCAGGTAGCCCTCTCGCACATGTACATCGACCACTTGTTGATCAAAGTGTACAGAGATGATTCCAGCCGTCATTGTAGTTTCCTAAAAATAATGAAAGCACGGAATCAGAAATTTGAGGGGGGGCCCGCTGGGCCTCCTATTTCGGCGTAGAGATGAAGGGAGACTAGGTCCCACCGGGCGTGCCAGACTTGTGGACGCGGGGATTTATTTATGGATTTAAATATTTATTGATTCATTGATTTATTAGTTTGGTTAATTGGCGTGCCAGTCACATGTGTGACGATTTCATTGTGCGCTCGATCTGACTTGGTCAGTCGATTGTGAAGTCCGAGTCGGGACCAGAAGTCCATCATACCATAAAGGCTATGAAGTTAATTACGCCCTTCCTAAGAAGGACAACCCCTGATTAAACGCCGAAATAGGAGGCCTCATAAGGCAAACAGATATTCATATGCACCATTTTAAACTTCATACCAGGGCCAGGAAGGCGGGTAAGATAATAACATCGACCACAGAAACAGACGACCAGTGGCTCGAAAACTGGGTGTAGGGGAAAGGGGAGAAAGCGGATTTAAATCACAGGCAGACTGAGCTGTAACCATGATGGGGTTTTAAAGCATCGATCAACATTTCGACAGCATCTCCCCATAATCTGGGTTATGCCCAGGGGAGAATAGGCTATCACCCACGGAGTGCCGGGATGAAAGCCGAGAGATAGAGAGGCCGAACCTCTTGCATTACACATGTATGCCTTGGGGTGATATTTGACTCTTCCCTTATAAGAGCTGGTGGCACTCATGCATTGGCAGAGCTCACCGGAGCTAAAAGGGGGTAGGTTGTCGTAATCCCGACACGAACTGATGGAACATAAGGGAGTCTGACTCCCTTTAATTTTATCCCCGGGACATATCTGGTGATCCACAGATATCCCTGTGTGGGTTTGCTCTGGATGTTGGGATTCATTGGGTGGCAGATTAGGCTCTCGGCACACTCTGAATGGGCACGGGCTCTCGGCATGACCCAAAATGGGAAGGCCAGGGCTCCCGGCGCCAATGGCAAGAAGGCCGGGGGGTTCTCGGCGCCAAGGTGAGAGGGTCGGGGTTCCCGACGTGGTGAAGAGGAGGCCAGGGGGTTCTCGGCGCAGGCTTCCCGACGTGAGGAGGAAGTGTTAAAGGGGGTTTCGGCGCAAGGGGAGAAAGCCATCGGATGGGCTTCCCGGCGCGACGCAAAGCAGCCAAGGGGGGCTTCCCGGCGCGGCCAAGGTGCAAGGTTCCCGGCGCGATGCAAAGCAGCAAAAAAGGGGGGAACTTCCCGGCGCGGCCAAGGTGCAGGGGTCCCCGGCGCGAAGGCCAGAAGGCCAAGACAGTTCTCGGCGCCTGAAGGATGGCGCCGAGAGCTGTTCATCCAGTTTACTGTATGCGGGGCCGAGAGATGTGAGGGCGCCGGGATAAGAACAGAGGTTTACGGTACTCTGTTCTTGAGATTTCTTTCCGGGATTCAGGTAATGGCTGGGAATTTAGGATGCAAATGAAGGGGGGAAGCCAAGGGCTTTGCTGGGCAGTGCCAGGGGATCACTGGAAGGTGAGGTTTATGGAGGGCTCGAGATCATCATCCATTTAAAACCCATGGGGATGTGTTTTTCTGTCGCCGGCCGTCCAGGGAAATCAAGGGATAACTGTCCCTGATTCCTGGGGCGACCTTAATGGCTTAAGAAAAGGAAACAATCGGAATGAAAGATGGGGAGACAACCCAGTGTAGGCATCACTGAAGGGGTGAGAGGATAGAGTCCAATAATCCATGGGTGTGAAGATTGGGACTCTTCCTTCGACACTCCTCCAGGAAGAACAATCGGAGCAGAGAAACCTGAAGCATCAGAACGATCACTCAAGATACTGAGCAGCACTCATTCGAGAGAAACCAGAGATGGGAAGGCTTCATCATTTCACGGTCAGTTGAACCAGAAACATAGATACATGTAAGGAAGAAGAAAGAAAACGGGGAAACGCCTCAAACGGGCCATCAAAGCATTTCATTCCATTGCATCATCCCAAACTCACACCAATCAAAAAGGGGGAATGAGGGAAAGGGAAATAGAACGAAGGCCAGGATATCCCGGTTACATTTGATAAATCGAGGTAAAACTCGTAAGACTACATGGAGAAGAAAATAAAACATGGGGGGGGAGGGCGGAGCATTGACTCCTCTCCCTCCCCTGCTGCCCACCTGGAGCTTCTTCTTCTTCTTTTTCTCTCGGGATTGGTCTCTTCTCTCTTTCTTTCAGTGGAGGAGGCTCTCTTTTTTCTCGCGGTGGTGATGGTGAGGATCTTCTGAGCTTCTCTCCCTTTCTTGCTCGAGGGGAAGGGGGTTTTATAGCTGTATTTTGTATCTTCTCGGCAGGCCTGTCACGGCGCGCCTCAACTGAGGGGCTTCCCGGCGCGCAGGACTTCCGCTTCTCGGCGCGGCTTTTGGGCTTCGACAAGAGGATCCCGGCGCCACTTTATAGGCCCACTTAGGCCGTTCAGACTAGGCCTCTTATTGGTCCTTCAAGTGCATCAGCACCCAAAAGGGCCCTCCATTGGTGACATAGTTTCTATTGAGATCATTCATAGGTTTTTCATCAGTCGGTAGACCGGGGTTTCATTGGCGTTGCCATCTGAATGATGACAAAACAGGACATCATTTCATTGGCATCGTCACCGGAACGGTGACAAGACCGGACATCAGCTTTAGCCTGGAAAGACTTCAGCCAGGTGACTGCTATTTCATCAGTGCCGTCGTCTGACTGACAATGGCATCGGACATCAGCTTGGCCCGGGGAAAGGCTTCAGCCGGGTAGATGGTTGATGAACTCCGTCATTGATCTTTCACTGTTGGTCTAATCTTCTTTTCAATTCTGCTTCTACCCTTGCTCATTTTCAAGGTGTCAACAGTTGTACGTCCCAACCGAGGAGCAGACAAGGCATGCGGTGTTGCGAGAGGCTCATGGGAGCCGGTATGCTGTGCACCCCAGATCGGCTAAGATGTACCAGAATTTGAAGAGGCAGTTCTGGTGGCCTGAGATGAAGAGAGATGTTACGGAGTTTGTGGCCAGGTGTCTGACCTGTCAGCATGTGAAAGCTGAGCACCAGCGATCGGGAGGTACACTTCAACCCTTGGAGATCCCCGCGTGGAAGTGGGACCACGTGACCACTGATTTCGTGGTTGGGTTGCCAAGGACATCCAGTGGGCATGATAGTATCTGGTTACTGGTGGATAGACTGACGAAGACGGCTCGATTGTTACCGATCAAAGTTAGTTGGAGTGTGCATCGTTTGGCTCGTCTGTATGTGGAGCGGATCGTCCCGTTGCAAGAAGTTCCCATCTCCATTGTGTCTGATCGTGATCCTCGCTTCACTTCTGGATTCTGGAGGAGCTTCCAGCAGCCTCTAGGCACCGAGTTAGCGTTTAGCTCGGCGTACCATCCTCAGTCGGACGGTCAATCTGAGAGGACCATCCAGACTTTAGAGGACATGCTGAGATCGTGTTGCCTGGAGTGGTAGGGGAGTTGGATCCACCATCTACCATTAGTGGAGTTTGCCTACAACAATGGCTATCATTTGAGCGTTGGTATGGCTGCGTACGAGGCGTTGTACGGACGACCTTGTCGGACTCCGCTTGTTTGGTTCGAGGTGGGGGAGCGTGTCCTGGTAGGACCTGATTTGGTGCAGTAGTGTACTGAGGTGGTGCATCTGGTTCGGCAGAAGATGTTGCCAGCACATAGCCGACAGAAGAGCTATGCCGATCGGAGGAGGCAGCCCCTCAGCTTTGCTGTCGGAGATCGGGTGTTTTTGAGGGTTTCTCCCATGAAGGGTGTGATGCACTTCAACAGGCGTGGGAAGCTGAGTCCCCGCTACATTGGTCATTTTCTTATTGTCGAGCGTATAGGTGAAGTTGCTTATCGGTTGCAATTACCCCCGAAGCTATCTTCTGTACATGATGTGTTCCATGTGTCTATGCTGCGGAGGTATATGTTGGATGATTCCCACGTTCTGGAGGATGCCGTTTGGCCCGAGGTGACCCCAGACTTGTCCCTTCCGGAGTACCCCATCCGCATTGAGGATTGACGTGAGCAACGCCTACGGAACAAGGTTATCCCTCTGGTTAAGGTAGTCTGGCAGCGTCACTCTGGCTGTGAGGCGTCGTGGGAGCATGAGGATGAGATGCGGCAGCTGTATCCTTATTTGTTTGGGTGAGTCTTCTCCCCTATCCATGTGCCTTGTCCTTAATTTTGAGGATGAAATTTATTTAAGGGGGGAGGGCTGTAATGTCCTGGGTTTTTCGGTCATTTTTCGGGTTTAGATCTGTGGGTTTCGGATCACTTTCGGAGGTCCCGGAGCTCGTTTTGTGATTTACTTGTGTTTTTCCCTAACGAACCTGTGGAACGCCGTAGTGGGCGAACCGTTGCGTTCTCCTCTTCCGGGACTGTACCAGTGCGATGAGCATGTTCCGAGGATCGCGAAAATGTATTTTCCAAATTTTTCGTATTTTTGGCATTTTCTGGATTTTCTATAAATACCCCCTATTTTCCTTTTCTTTTTCCCGTTTTTCTTCTTTCTTCCTCCTTCTTTCTTTCTCCAGTGAGCGCACGCGACCCCCTCTCCCCGTTTGAGCTTCCGGCGCCCCTTCCTCCTTCGGCCACGGGTGGCGGACCAAGGCGGCGACGACGGTGGCGGCGAGAGGATCGCGGCTGTGCCCTTTTCGCGGCGTGTGGAGCGGTGTTCTCGTGTTACCAAGATTTGTGATCGGCATTGAATCGGGGGATTTCGAGCTCCATTGAGGTAGGGGGACGGATCCTTACCCTCTTTATAGCTTTCCTCTTGATTTGTAGGCCGTGGGGAGGCCAAGAGGGGTGTTTTTGAGCCGGGTAGGGTAAAATCCATGTTTTGGGGTTGAGCGCCGGATCTCCCATTTCGTGAGGTTTTCGACCGATCTAGGGGCTTAGATGCATGCTAGGTGGGTTGGGGAAGGATTCCCCTTTGTTTCCCCATCATCGGGCGATGATCGGGCCGTAGATGGGCATTTTTGGGGTTTCCCGTCGGTTTCATTCTCGGGACGTGCTGGCAGTCGTTCCAGTGACCGCCAGCCTCCCTTGGCAGTCTCAGGGAGACCGCCAGCCCATTAAAAAGAACGTTGGATGGTTTTAGCGGTCTTCTCACGACCGCTAGGGTCCGGGTGGCGGTCACGTGATAGACTGCTACCCTTGGGTTAGCGGTTGTCAGACGACCGTTTTCCCCCGTTTGACCGAGCACCCTCGGGGTGCGTGTTTTCGGCCGTTGGGATCACATGCCTCCTAGAGGTCATGGTGATGACCGCTTACGGCTGGCTGGCGGTCCAAGGAGGACTGCTAGGCCGGGGCTAGCGGCCACGCGATAGATCGCTAGGCCCCTCGTGACCCATTCCCTAGCGGTCCAGTGGAGGACTGCTACGCCCTCTAGCAGTCCAAGTGAGGACCGCTAGGAGGAGGGGCAGTGCCGTGAGGACCACCACTCGGTTTCCTCTCGAGCGGTGATTTTCGTGAGTTGAGTCTTACCTCCGATGACATGTCCACTAGTCTTAGCCTTCTTACGGCACGCGTGTGCTGACCCACCCGGGAGTGGTGGAGCGGCTTACCCGAGAGAGACGCTTTTTAGGCTGGTTACCATAGGGCCCCACGCGCAGCCGAGTCTGGGCTTCGGAGGAAGAACCAGCTAGAGGATCTGACCTAGGGCGCATGTTCTGTGTGTGCACACTGGGTTGGGGACATTCGACCCGTGCTGACGAGCGCGACCCCAGCTTGTCCTTGTTTGTGGTACTGGTTACTATTATGTGTCTCAGTCTCCGCCTGGGGCGTTGTAGGGAGGCACTTGAGGCGTGGTGTAAGACGTCAGGGGACGCATCTGGCTGTTCTTCTAGTGGGTGGTGCTCCTGTCTCCGGGCAGGTATGGACTTGTTTTTCCACCGGTTTGAGGTCAGTGGGCTTGGTACGGGTAGTGGTAGAGAGCTTTTCTGTTTATTTATTACTGCTTGCTGCTTCTACCGTACTCCTGCTCGGTAGGGTTACCTTCTGTGTTTGCTCGCGCCTTGTTGTCGTTTTCCTCGTTGTGTGGTAGGGGTCCGAGGGATCTCAACTGGGCCAATGAAATGAAGCTCACCCCTACTTTTTAGGTGAGGCGGGGTCGTCGAGAGGTGCGTCGGAGTTTCAGCATGGTTCCAGTAGCCAGGGTTAGCTGCCAGTCTA
This sequence comes from Amorphophallus konjac, assembly GCA_022559845.1. NCBI lineage: Eukaryota > Viridiplantae > Streptophyta > Magnoliopsida > Alismatales > Araceae > Amorphophallus > Amorphophallus konjac. The sequence continues at coordinate 97,987,401 of CM040129.1, read as the reverse complement.
CCAGAGCGAGGGTATGCCCCGTGTACTTGTACTTTTCTTTCTGTTGACTGTACTTTATTTGGACATGCGATACACTGGACCTTGTAGCAGTTTATTTATTATTATTATTATTCTATGCATTTTTATTTAGATTATTTTTCTATCTCTGCGGTTATTTCAGCTTCTCTTGTACTCCCATACCATCCCTTTTACCCTTCCAAGTCTTCGGGCTCATGGGTGGCGGGCCGAGGTTCGAGACGCATCGATTCCTTTCTGGTACTCGGATCCTAGGTCGTTACATTAACCGAGTACCATTCATAGGGCATTCTCTCTCATACTATATCTGAGAGTGAATGATCCACTGTTGTCACTCAATTACCTTCGCATGTATTCCGCTGTATCCGAATACCTGAGCATCCAAGACTTATGGATAAAGTCCCTTTGCCTGGAATCAAAATATAGAAGTCCTCATGCAAGGTATCTTTGGTGACTCATGTCAAAGGACCAACTGTGTAACTGTAACTGAAGAATCTCTTAGTTGACAGTTAGATATAATTACCATCCATAGACTTCTGATCGGATCAGTTCAGTGAACCCTATTCTTATAATGGGCACCTGCACATATATCTTAGTGTCTCTACACCAATGACTGTGAGATCAGTCACCCTCATCATATGAGATGATATCAGGTGCACTGGTCTATCCAGATTCTGTGATGTCCTATCTCAAAAATCTTATGACCAGAAACATTTAGAACACATGCATCTAGAAGGTTAATCTCACTATCATAATCTCATTATGATTCAACCTTCATAGCCTGCGTTCAAGGACTTCATCACGTCAAGCGGTAATATGTAAAAATCAATAAGTGATTGGCTTGTAGGACATACACTTCTTTCACTCCCCTCATCTCTTATTCTCCTGTGTAGCTCTTCCATTTTCTTCTCTTCTGCAATTTACATTTTAGAAATGTAGCATCGTCTGCTGTACTCTATGGAGGAATGAACTTGAGTTTTCTAATTTGCTTATCAATTGTCTTATTTCAGCTCTCTTTCCTCTCCGGTGATTGAACACTAGCTTGAATGTCTAGAGCTCCGCATGAACTGCCCCCCCCCCTTGAGGGCTACAGTTTGATTATTTTGCGGGGATGTTCATCAAGCGCGCCCGACTGCGTGAATGAGCATCAGCCCATCCCCTATCCCCCTTTGCTGCAGTTTTCTTTCCAGAGTTTTTCGAATTACCCCAATGGCCGCCAGAGGTTCACCACTGCTCAGATGTGGCCTCTGTGCGTTCCTGGAGTGGGCACACATAGACTATGTACTCATCTCCGAAATGGGTTTTCACGAGAAGGATGCTGTTGCCTTTGATGGCTTCTCCACCCCTTGGAACCAATGAGAAGACTCTTAACATGTTTCTAGCTCCTTGAAGGGACACCAGGGACCTGTGAAGTGATCACATGGCCACTGGTCTCCCCCTGCATGAACGAGGAATAGCTTCCAACACGCTTCTATGCTACTAGTTCGTCAGCATCTTACCCAGTCCTAGCCGCCGTATCAGCATGCCATCTTCAAGCACGGCCCGTCCATCTGCCTCTTGGAAGTCACTGGCCTGCCAAAGATCTTCGCTGACTGAGCCTACTGCCTTCGTAGCTCTCCAATCCCTCTAGTTGACCTCTGTCTACCCCCCATCTTGCTCACGGGTCTTTGATCCGGCGGTAGGAGTTATTGTGGGCTCGATCCGACCCGCTTTTGTCGCCGACTCAGACCCTTCCCCATCGACCGTCGAATTGAGGCCATCCGCCTTCTGTCGCCCAATCAGACCATCCGCCCTCAGCCACCGTATAACCCCTGGCCACCATATCAGCATCCTTTCCCTAGCCGTCGTATCAGCCCTCACCAATTGCTCTCTTCTACTGTGGCGTGTTTTGTCTTTAGCACGCTACTCTACTTCCCTGGTCGTCGTATCAGAAGCCAGCTGCCGTCTCACTCTCACATATGTCTGCCCCTAGCCGCTGTATGACTGTGTCTGTCGGGTCAACTTGACGCCTTAGCCGCCATCTGGGCCCCAGGCCCTTCAACCTTTTACCTCACATGCCCATGGCTAATTACTGTACCCTTTCTCCTGACATTCATGCTGACTGGCTAGCCTCAAAGATGCAGAGAAGATACATTAACAGGGTTTTTGCCCCTAAATTATGATTTACTCTCCGGGCTTTTTTTGATTATTCCCACAGAGTCTTGAAGGTTCGCTATTAACTAAAGCGTGATTTCTAACGACTCCATTAGGGAACATCGAAAGTACCGCCTTACTGCGAATAGCGTTTCATTATCTCTCGACCCTCTCGGACCCCGGGCTTCGATATGCCCATCGGTTATGGACCCCGTCTCGGCTCTCCGTGGACGGGTTTCCTATACTTCTCCTGGCATATTTCGGGGCCAGGGGAGATGGTGCCAGAATTATCCGAAGGGGTTGTTCACTAGTAGCATACTGTACTCTCTTGGATTCTTTCAATTACCCTTACGAATCGCGGGGATTCGCTATTGATCAAAGCGTGACCTCCATTGACCTCAGGAGGGGAATATTAAAGCTACCGCCTTATGGCAAAAGCCATCTCACCGCTTCCTGACCCTCTCGGTCCCCGGGCTTCGATATGCCCATTGGTTATGGACCCCGTCTCGGCTCTCCGTGGATGGGTTTCCTATATTTTTCCTGGCATATTCCGGGTACCGGGGAGATACTGCCGGAATTACGTCATGAGTTAATCTTCTAGTATTGCATCATGTTTTCCAACTACCCCGCTGAGTCACGGGGATCCGCCATCTACTATGGCGTGCTCTCCGATGATTTTATTATGGGGAAAAGTGAATAAACCACCTCAATGGTGAATGATACCCCGTCGTTTCTCGGCTTTGTTTTGGCTCTCGGGCTCCGAGATGCCCATCTCTTATGGATCCTGTCTCGGGTTTCCGTGGACAGGTTTCTTCTCAAGACAAGGGGAAATGCTGCCAAAATTAAACCGGGAGACTGTGTTATCCCACACCTTTCCAGGTGCTCCAATCATCCTGCTAAGTCACGGGGCTTCGTAACATACTATAGCGTGAGCCACGATGATGTTGTCAAGGAAATAAGACTTTAACCGCCTAAAAGGCGGATAGTGCGCCTAACCTTTTTGCGTACCTTGGTCCGTGGTTGTGTTGGTCCTCCTTGGGGCTCCCATGTACACACTATGGTGCTAATGGGCCAAGAATAATTGGCAAAACTCATCTGGGCTATCATCTTTGATACACCCGTCCGTTTCGTAACTCGTCCCAATCATTGTGGGAGGGTGTGGGGATGGATTTTTATTAAATATTTATTTATTTATTTGTTTATTGAGATTTGTTAGATTTATTTGTATGTTGCATAGGTGTGCCAGTCACTTGCGTGACAGATTTATCGTGCACTCGATCTGACTGGGTTAGACGAAAGTGAAGTCCATGTCGGGCCCGGAAGTCCGTCATACCGTAAAGGCTATGACGTTAATTACATCCTCCGGGAAGGAGGAAAACCCTTGATTAATTGCCAAGATAAAGAACCACCGGGGCTGAGTAAGAATCTAAGTGTATGCAGATTAAAAGTACGATATTACAGAATGCAAGATCTAGACATACATTCACGCATGCAATGTAATCACATTTATTGACTTGACCCCCGGTACAGGGCGGAGGACATAGGTCCGAGGACCACCATCCTACATAGTGAGAGCTTTGAGCCAGATCTAATCTGACTTTTCACAAATCACCATTTGATATATCGAGAGGTCGGGATGATGACAAACACGTGATAATGATAAACGTACGTATGTGTATATATAGATGCATGAGGGTGCATTGTGTGAGCAAACTCAAAAGAGATTTATCAATGAGGCCATCAGCATTCTTTTTAACCACTCAGGGAAAGATCATGAGTTAAGCATGACGAAGGGATGAACTATTAACTAGAAAGAAAGCGATCGATCTACTAGGGTAACAGGGGACTGATGGTAGCACTTAGCACCTGAATAGAATGCCAAGAAAGGGTGTCACGTCCCGAATCGATAACAGCGGAATGTGTCATTTGCTCGGAACGTGGCAGTTAAATAGTAGAGTCAATCAGAGCATAACTATAAGACGAGATATAATTGGACAAAATAATATTTCATTTCAAATGGAAGTTGATTACAAGTTGGACCCAATAAAAGAAAGACACAATAAAGGAAAAATTACAAAAAAAGACTCAAGACTAGACCAAACAGGTCATAGACACGAGATAACAAGACTAGACGGTTCATCTAGATGTCTGAGTACTTGTTGTACCTGGATAATTTCCCCAGCAAAATACCTAGAAATAAGGGTTCGGGAATTTCCTCGAACACCTTCAAGGCACGAGCTACCCGACCCCTCCGACAACCCAGTGGGCCCGACCAACGGCCCCGACCTACTAGCCGAGGTATACGGCGGCACTAGCAATCAATCGGTACCACTCCCGACTCCTAAGTTGCGGACTCTGCTCGTCTTCTACAAGACCACCCGGGCCATCCCGGGGACACTCCGACTACAAGCCACGCCACGTGGCACCCAGTGAAAACGCCAGGGGCCTACCCCGGGACGCCTTCTTTCAACCCTCCAAGGTCAAAGGGAGACCCAAATAGGTCAACCACAGGCTAGGGAGGCCCGCAGTACGTGTGTACGGCTCATACATGTGTGTTCGGCATTCTACCGAACACCTTGTGGGCGCACAGGTTTCAACCCTTCTACACCAGCCCACGGGCCATCCCGTGGTTCCAGTACACTAATTGGGTCCTACAGCGACCCCCTAGCAAGCTGGGGCCACCCCCGACCCTCAGACACGTGGCAATATGTCACTCAACTTTAGCTCTCGGGCCAACCCGAGGCTACTCTGCCAACTTGCCGTACAACATGGCACGCAACACGAGGATGGGCACGTGTACCCAAGGTGCCCCCTCCCAGCCCCTACGGACTTCTACCCTCGGCCCTAGGTCAAATCCAAGGCCCATTGGTCACTTACGCGGCTCCTTCGGCAACTCGGGGTGTGTCGGGCATCCGCCCGAACACCTTGCGAGCGGCTACTACGACTTGAAGAACAACGGCCCCCATGGGCCCCCTTGATATCCCAGAACTCCGTGTCCTTCAAAGGACATTCCTAGATGATGAGAGAAGACCCCCGGGGGCCATCCCCCGGGGTTACAGCCGGCCCGGGGCCAGTTCGCCCCGGGGCATGGCCGTGCGCCCCAGGGAGGGCGAAATCCCTGGGGGCCACGCCCTCCCTCCAGCCCGGTGGTCCCGCGACCCCACTCAGCCAAGTTAGTCCGATCTACGGTCCTACGACGCGGTTCGTGTGCCGTACCAGTTCAAGGAGTCAACACGCGGTAACAAGGAGCGACAGCACGACGAGTTCGCCCTCCGATCAATGCGTACAAAACTCGCAAGCTTCCACGTATCCTCCCCAGCTAATTATCCGTTTCTTTCTTAGTCAAATTAGGAAGAAAATGGGCCAAAAAAATCGAATTTTATAGGGTGGGGCCACTCCCCCCTCTCTCTTCAACCCAGTCCACCTAAACCCCTGGGATATCAAAAAAAGATTTTTTTAATTAAAAAAATGGACCTCTTCGGTCCGCCCAAACCCCCCTGGGGGGGGTTTCGGCGGACCAGCCTGGACCCCCTGGTCCGTTGTCCGGGCTGGTCCGCCTAAACCCCATCTCTCCACTCCGATACACACACAAAAAAACACATAAAAAATATAGAAATAAAATAAAATGTTACTATTTGGGGGGTTTACCCGGACCAAGTTGAACCCTCAACTTGGTCCACCTAAACCCCACCCCCACCCCTTCAACTTCCTATAAGTTTCCCCCTTAGAAGCTCAAGGGGCATGCATGCATAGCAAGACTACCAGGAGGATGACACACGGATGGACAAACACCCCCCCCACCTAATTGTCGCACCCTCGGACTCCCGGGGCCTTCGGCAAGGGTCGGGGACGCGAGAAGCTAAGTGCGCCCGCGGTTGGCTTGCTAGTCGGCTCACACACGCCGAGGGTATGTCCCACGTACTCCTCTCACGCGGTGTTTAGCCGTCTCACACCAAGCCCATCCCCACCGCATGTAAGATGACTACTCCAACGACAAATACACCCGCATCCCAAGTCTGCCTGTGTACGCCAACTTACGACAATGATGAAGTGCATTCCGTGATGCTGTAATGGTGCCTGACACGGGACCGCGTGCCCACCGTTCACCTCCCAGCCGGCCGTTGGCCCCTCAGACTAGCAACTTGAGTCCAGTCGGACCCCTGGGCCGAGAATCATAGTCCTAGGGCTGATCTCGACTCCCCAGCATGGCGACACTCACCGTCCGAGACCCGGACCCGACCGCTCACCTCGAGCAGTGTCCGTCCTCTGCCAAGAGCCCGTTCGTGCCCACTTTGACCTCCAAGGCAGTCAGGCCCGCACCAATCCCCCTGTAAAGGGACCCTGTATGACACGCGGACATCCGCCTTGTTACGCAATGACCCGGGGATAGACCCACGTGTCGGAATTGTCCCGCGGCTTACACCAGTTGTACTTTGGCCACTTAGGCCCATTTGTAAAGCCCATGTGGCCCATCATAAAGCTAGTAAAATACAAGCGCCCGCATTCGGGCCCCCAGCTCTCCACCTACACCTCTCGGCATCCGTGCCTAACACCCCAGCCCCAGTAAACACCCCTCAGTCTAATGCGCACCCATAGCTGCTGAATGCCCCTGCCTTCTACCCATGGCTTCAGACATATATACAGACTTTTCTTCAGCTTAGAACAAAGGTATTCAGAATTCAATCCGATGTAAATAAACACCGGTTGCTTGTGACTGGTGGGGAAAGACGTCCAGTACACGATTCCCGCAATCGCCTATGCACTCACACCCATGGAACCCCTTCTCTCCACGTGTCGTTCGATCGCCCGAGCCCACGTGCCGTGCCCTGGTGGCTCTTCCCTGGTCAACCCTTGGTTCCCTGAGTGATTGTCGAGAAATCGACTGGCACGCCCGCAGCCTGTCCGGTTAACTCTTATCCTGACACTTCTGTGCAATTCGACCCTTCCCAACTTTCTATAAAAGGAGAGTGCCCGATACCGCTGTGAGAGGCATGCAACCGTAAGGAGGATACTGGAGATACATCAAACTCCCGTATTTTCCTTCCCCGTTGTATCCCTTCCTTCACCCCAGTTCTTCGGCATAAAAACCCGCGCAACAGAGAGGATGGCACGCCCGATGGGACGTCTCCTACCTCCTTCTTTTTGCTGAGGAAAAGTCTGTGCCAGCCCTGAAGCCCTGGTGCCCTTTCCCTGTCCTTACAGGAAAGGCAGAGGAGGGTACTCGTGCGCGCATATTCTAGCAGCTTCCGGTTCGCGTTCTAATCATCGGACCGCGCTCGACGACTGTCAGCAACCATCGCCTCCGCAGCACTCAGCACTCCAGCAACCAAGGTGGCCGTCACCTACGGTCCCAACGTCATTGCCACCCACGCCCAGGTGGGCTACTTGGCGACGCCGATCGCTTTCGGCAGCTTCGCCCCTATTATCGGATCGCCCTACTTCTTGGGTGTGGTCCCTGTGGCTGCTCTTCAGCCCACTCCAACTTCCTTATTGGCTCCCGCGACCAATGTGCCACATGCACCTCCAGCACCGGTGTCCCACCTGAGCGCCAGGCACCGGACTGCCACCACTGGCCCCTGTAGGGCCCCCAGATCAACACCGATCCGGGTAAGCGGTCGCTCCCGAGGACAGCCTCTACTGATCTCCTGCACGGGCCCCGCGCCCCGGACTTCGGTCACCTTCCCAGCATCTTCCATGGGTCTCCAACCCCGAGCCGCAGCCAAGCCGGCACCCAACACAGGCTTTCAGCCTCGGGTCCCCGGCTTCCCCGCACCTTCCTCGGGTCTCCAACCCCGAGCCGCAGCCAAACCGGCACCCAACACGGGCTCTCAGCCCCGGGTCCACGGCTTCCCAGCACCTTCCTCAGGTTCTCAATCCTGAGCTCCAGCCAAGTCGGTACCCTGATAGGGTGCAAGGCCCGGATACAGAGGGGGGGTTAATGTATCCCTCTTCGAAATTGCCCAAAATAAAATTTCGCTCCCCTAAGATTTCGCTCACTTCACAAATTTAAGCAAACTGAAAAGCTAATCAAATATTCTATTGAACCTGTAAGCAAGCATTTAGAGCGCGCCTATGCATTCATCTAGCGGAAGCAAAGGAAAGCAATCAACCCACTGCACAGAAGATTTTTTAGGTGATTCGGTCCACAGACCTACGTCCACCCCTCACTCCAAACCGGAGTGAGGCTTCCACTAGCAACAGCTAGAACCGCAGACTCAGTCTGCAAACAGGTGCTGCCTAACAGCTTGACCAGGGGAACAACCTCCCCTCTTCCTCCAGACCGGAGGGAAACCACTAGTGACACACAGTCACTAGCAACCAGAGACGAAGTCTCTCTTCCTCCAGACCAGGAGGGAACCCACTAGTGACTACCCGTCACTAGCAACCAGAAACCGAAGTCTCTCTTCCTCCACCCAGGAGGGAAACCACAGGTAGCTACCACTACCTACAAACCCGGAGTTAGAGACTCCCTTCCTCTGAGACCAGAGGGAACCTACAAGTGACACACCGTCACTTGCAACCGGAGATTAAAATCTTCCTTCTCCTGAACCAACAGGAGGAACCCCGATCTCCAACCAGAGAATCGGAAGAACAAAGCCAAGGAAGTGTAAAAGAAAAACAATAAACGAAAATACAGCAATCAGAAAGCTAGAAATGAAATCACAATGTGGCTCTCGCAGGAGCTGACTGGCCTGGATTTGATCCACGGTCCAGTAGGAACTAATCTTCAGATGAAGCTTCTTTTCTCTCCTCGAGCTCTCTATCTTTCTCTTTCTTTCTTCCTCTTCTTTCTTCTTCTCTCTGCTCTCTTTTTCTTTCTCTCGTTCTTCTTTACACTGGATCGTGCAGACTCTCGCTATCTCTTCTTTTCTCTTCTGTTTCTTCTTCTGCTACTCTCTGCCTCTCAGCTGCTGTCTTCTTCTGCTTCTATCACGATCAATCTTCTTCTGAGGAAGAAGCTCCATATTTATAGCAGTAGCAGCTAGGGCGTGTTCATGGCTTATGCCCTCTTTGTCCAGAGATAACCTCGAGTCACGTGCCAGGTGCCAACCTCGGATCACGTGCCCAGACATCTTTCTTCTCGAAGGATATACCTGTCAAACAGTCATAAGACAATATTAGAGAGGTGTACAGATGCATATAGAAAAGTATGCAATGTACAGACGGTGCACATATTGCCACTGAAGTGTGTACAGACTTCACTGAAGAATGTTCAGACTTTAAGTGCTTGTGTATGCATGAAACAATCGAATGTATAGACTTTGAATATGAATCCTTGGACATGCCTTCAACGAGTGTGCAGACTCTGCGTGTATTGTGCAAACGATGCACAGATATGCCACTGAGGGATGTGCAGACGTTGAATGAGTGACATGCAGTTTGCAACAGGAAAGTATGTACATTGAACATGGATGCACTGACATACCACCAATCGAATGTACATACTTGCAGGTGTGTATCGCAGTGTGCACAAGGTGAAGTATGCACATTGAAAATGAGTGCAAGACTATGCTCATGAATGTATACACTTGAGTGCGTGAATGCTACAGGGCAATGTATGGACTTGTGTTCGTGCAACACAAAGGCTATACAGACTTCGTGTGTGTGCTACTGGACAATGTATAGACTTGCAACCTAGCACTTAAGAACCAATGCATCATGTATAGAGTTGCTTAACTAACGCATGGAGCAAGTCTGTATAGACTTGCTTAACTGACGCACGGACATCACAGCAAAGACTGTGCAGACATTATATATGTATGAAACAACGAATGTACAGACTTATGTATGCATGGATGCACTGACTGAGCCACGAGCTAAGCTAACGGATGTATAGACTAGCTCAACCGTGTGGCGTGCAACTGGACGATGTATAGACTCTGCATATGCTCTGAACACGGGCTGTACAGACTTGAAGTAATGCATGCAACAGACGATGTACAGACTTGGTCTTGCGACCACGGGTTGTACAGACTTTGAGAGACGATGCATGCTGTACAAACTTAACATGAGACGCTAAGTGAGACGATGCAGGCTGTACAGACTTTGAGAGACGATGCATGGGAAAACAATGTACAGACTTGATATCAAGGAATGCACTGGCTGTACAGACTATGAAGCATGCATGGAAATGTTGCACAGAGACGCTAAATGAGACGGAGCAATGTATAGACTTAACGATGCAATGTTCACATGACCTTAGACGCTAAGTGAGACGAACACGGCGATGTGCAGACTTTAGTTGAATGATGCATGCAGAAGGAATGTACAGACTTGCTATGACATGTGTGCAGACGTCACCAGTGTACAGACTTGCTGTGACATGTGTGCAGACGACACCAATGTACAGACTTGCTGTGACATGTGTGCAGACGACACCAATGTACTGACTTTGGAAATGCTTGAAGCACACGATGTATAGACTTGTTCAATGAAGCAAAAGGGTTGCATGGACTTTGTGGAGTATACTGCCCTGAAACCCTGCACTGACTTGTGTGTTCGTGAAAATAGTAAAATGCATGGACTTAGACCTAAGATGAACTAGTGAAACACAGCATAAAGCAACCGAGTGAGTGCACTGACATTGTAGAATGTAGTTGTGCACGGACTATATGCTCCAGACAATCGTGCACTAACTATATGCAATGCTATATGAACTGTATGTCTGCACTAATGCAAGATAACACATTCATATGCCCAAAGCAGAACTATCATTCAGACACAGATGTTCATGATATGCAATGCTGACTCATAGTGTTTGCTATCATCAAAATCACAGGGGCACAATAATCTCCCCCTTTTTGATGATGACAACACTATGAGTCACACTGACTCATGTCAAACTATTCTCCCCCTTTGACTTCATCAAAAAGAAAATAGTTTGAGATGAGAAATACAAACATACATGACATGAATAAATCAAATAGTCCCCCTTTGACTCAGACATTTAGACATGAAAGACACAGAGGCAGTTAAACAATGAAGCACAAATCAAGTCTATGTTGCAGCTGTATGCTCTCCTATACCAGCCAGATAAGATCATGCACAACATGTGAAGGATAGCCAAGAAGTGACAAGCAGGTTAATCTCCCCCTTAAAGCCAGAAATGAGTTGAGGTATGTCAAGAGGTGATAAGCATCTATCAGCAAAAACACATGGGCACTCAAGGATTACCACAATCTGTAAGCACAATGAAAAAAATGAGGAAGCAAGATTTTCGTTAGCACACTAAATTCATAAATCTTGATAACCGAATTTCAGACTCTTCAATTATAATAGATTATGAATGAATTGAAACTTACTTTCATGATTTAAGAGTGATGTATTCAAAGTTTATCAAGAAAATTCAATACTCATATCTGAAACACCTTTTAATAGAGATGAACCAAAAACTCATCTGATATTCATGTTTAACCTCCTTCCATCTTACTCATTTAAATTCAATGACTCCTATGGAAGTTACACAAGATAAAATTGAGATTAAACAGAGATAAATGTGTCTGAACTTGTCTTTAGTTTTTCAAAATTTTCTATTGAGCAGCACTTATTTTTCCTGAGCAAGTTTGGTTCAGTCAACACCTTTTTACGTGGGGCACAACACGTCTTAGGTGAAGTGACCCAGTTACTCAGTGTGACAACCATATTGCCTCTCAAAGAAAACAGCGTTAGCAATTTGGAGTGTCTTTTTACATGAGGAGACACCTTGATCAGAGGCCAGAATCCCAAGTTACTCAATACAACCATGCCATTGCTCTGCCAGATTTTCAATTATTTTTATAAGAGAGGTAACTATGGCACTTCATGACATGGGCTTGCTCTATTTCTTTGATAGAGAACCCAGTTTCTCTGTGACCAAAGTCATTGCTCTTGCATTCTTTTCTTTCTCATATATTCAAGTTTTCCAGACAAAGCTTAGTACACTTAATTGTTTAAGAACAATATTTTTCTACATGTATCTTAACCAAAGATAGCCATGTCTTTTAAAATTTCAGATTTCAGAAGGTTTTGCATGAAGTTCATGAGACAATTGGTTAAGATTTATTAAGCATGATGATTCAGATATTTTCAAGAATTCTATATCTAGACTTAGGAAATACATTAGACTTAAATCAATTTGATTTATCAAAACATTCTTAAGCCAGTATAATAAAAGATTCTTCTTTTCAGAATATTTCTGATTTATGATTAGGGTGCACTGACTAAAGTCTTTCCTCATTCAGATGAAACAACATTGACATTGCAGCAAATCAGTGGAGTCAACAAAGCATTTTTATTGAGAGAACAGTGCAATTCAGAAGCCAGCATTAAAGACTAAAATCCAGTCAGATTAGCTTGGACCGGTCTTGACAAGATATGAAGAAATGTGAATGATAGGAACAAGCTAGCAATTGAACTCATAGCAGACAGAATGAATAGCTGAGTCTGGAATACAGACAGATCAGCTGACAGGAGTGCCATGAAGCAAGTTGAGAGAAGCTCTTCTTCGAAAAACTTAATGAATAGAAGGTAGAATTCATCATCAGGAGGGAGTGTGAGAACACATGAGAGTTATTCAATTCCTAGACAAGAGGTGTTCAGAGTGTGACAAACTAAACCCCAATTTAAATGCTCCCCCTGTCTAGATGCATCATGTGAAGGATAAAACATAAGCAGCAATATGATTGATCAAAAACAGTTGGACTCCCCCTGACTATATGCATGAAATGTATTGAAAGCACATCACATGATATCAAATTTTACATTCAGATATGATTCATACAAATTAGACAGAAGAGAATTACCATAAGCATGATTGTGCAATTCATATTTCAGGAAACTTCAGTTTAGCACCAACAGATCAACATGATATGCAGTCATTTCAAGTTCACAATTTCATATAATGGAATTTAACCTGGATGGTCAGAACAAACCTGAAGGGCAGTACCCTGGGGTCTTTCTTTTTGAGTGCCTTGGTTTATTAACCCCCTTTATTTGTTTCCAAGGCACACCTGCAACATTTTGATCATTTTGATCTTGCAGGGACCCAAGCAGCTTTGGGTCCTGCATTAGCCCTGACAGGTGTTCTAAACAAATTCTTAGCAATATGGTCATCATGATCCATTAGGTAATAATTGTCCATAGAATGTCCAAATTTTTCACAATATCTACATGAAATGACTGGTTTCTGGTTCTTATGATGCATAGTAACAGCAGTATGAGGTTTATAAACATGATCATAAGATTTTCTGTTGTATGCATGAACAGTTTGATTCTTATTCTTAATCAGCCAACATTCAGCAGATTTGTGACCTTGTTTATCACAGTTATAGCATAAAAATTTCACAAATGGTTTTACAGGGAATTTGACAACATGGGGGTTAACAGAGTTCTTCTGAACATGCCAACAGTTCTTGACTGTATGGCCGTTCTTCTCACACTCGAAGCATCTGATATACTAACTTTTAAAACCATTTTTACCCCAAGTGGATCCAAACCAGCACTCAGCAGCCTTGTGCCCAGGCTTATTGCAGTTAAAGCACACAATGTGCTGACTAGACTTGTGTTTAGTTCCATATGGACCATGAAGATGCATGGAAGACCTGGCATGCAATTTATTGTCTTCTTTCATGATAAAGCATTCATTCATGAGATGACCATGCTTCCCACAATAGTAACATCAAGCATCAGGCTTTCTAGTAGCATGGTTTCTATCAAAAGAATTTCTAGAATGTGATGTTTCACTAGCATGCTCATCCTTTAACAACAATCTACAATCTTCCATTACATGACCTACCTTCCCACAATAATAACATGACCCCTTTTTAGTATGAGTGTGTGAGAGATCATGTGACTTGCGTGCAGCAATCTTTGTATCAACAGGAGCATCTTTGTCCTTTTTCTGTGAATTTTCATTCTTTTTCAGTTTTTGAGTTTGTTCTTCAGTTTTGGGACTGACAGTGGATTTTAGTGCAGTAAATTGAAAAATAGAAGAACCAGAGGTTTTGTTTTGATCAAAAGCTTTTACAAACACAGTGGAAGTTTTATTCCCATTGATCCTTTTATTTGTCGGACTGTAACCCAGTCCCTCTCTCTGAAAATTATCACTCTTTCCAAGAAGCTTATTCATATTGTCCTTTCCTTTGACAAATTTTGATAGAGAAATTTTCAAATCTTGAATCTCAGAATTTAAGATAACAATATTAGCTTCATATTTGAACAGATCTGTTTCACAGGAAATTACTTGTTGATGCAAGGCATCATTCAGACTTTTGAGTCTTTCTACTTCCTGTTCACAGCAAGTGACATTTCCACTCAACATTTGGTTGATGGTTTTTAGACTCTCAATTTCTTGTTCAGCGTCCACCAACCTATCAAAATTATCCATGCTGACACACTTGCCTTTTTCAATTGTCAATAACCTATCTGACAGTTGGGTGTTTAGATGTTTCAACTCGTTGATTTTCTCTTTTAATTTATTGTTTTGCTCTATGAGTTCATCATCAAGCGCCCAATCATCTAAGGAAAAATGACATTCATAAAACATTTCCTGTTGTTTCTCAGATTGAGGTTTGTTGAGATTTTTCTGAAGCTCTAGATTTGTTGCTTTTTCAGCCTCCAATTTCTCAGAAATCAGTCTATTTTCTTTTTCAAGATTCATTGATTTGTGTTCAAATTCTTTGGACTGATTTTTGAGTTTTTCGTTTTCAGATTTCAATTCTTCCAATTTAGAGCTGACACACTCTAAATCTCTCATCAGTTTCTTGTTGTGATCTTTTAGATTTTCATTTTCAACTTTCAGACTTCTGACCTCATACAACATTTCTTTTCTTAATTTCTTCTTCTCAGATTTTACTTTATCGTATTTCTCAATCAAATGCTCATTCACCATAATCAATTCTTCAATACTGAAATTACCAGTGTCAGAATTCACCTGAGATGAAGTTTCCTTCTATTGATCAGAATTGTAATCACCCCGGTTGGCCATCAAGCATTGATCCTCTTGCTCCCCATTTGTAGTAGTTATTCTATCCAATATTTCCTTTCCCGAAGCGCACTTGAGAACAAAAGAAAATCTATCAGTATTAACTACAGCTTTCACAATTTTAAGAACTGTGAGATTATCACGGTTCTTTACACTATCCTCTCTAGATCACTTGGTCTCATCAAGAGGTAATTGGTGTGGGCCTTTTGAAACCAAACTCCATAGATTAGGGTCAATGGAATTCATATGAACAAATAGGCCGCCTAACCAATCGCTGAAATTAGAACCATCAAACACGAACGGAAGGGCCATTTAAAACAGATAGCAAACATGTTCAATGCACAAGACAATTGATAAGTAATGCACCAAAAGAAATAAAGCACCGAAGGTAGCAGGATCCTCTGCAGATCGTTGGATCTGGTAGTAGAGAGAACCCGCTCTGATACCAATTGATAGGGTGCAAGGCCCGGATACAGAGGGGGGGTGAATGTATCCCTCTTCGAAATTGCCCAAAATAAATTTCGCTCTCTTAAGATTTTGCTCACTTCACAAATTTAAGCAAACTGAAAAGCTAATCAAATCTTCTATTGAACCTGTAAGCAAGCACTTGGAGCGCGCCTATGCATTCATCTAGCGGAAGCAAAGGAAAGCAATCAACCCACTGCACAGAAGATTTTTTAGGTGGTTCGGTCCACAGACCAACGTCCACCCCTCACTTCAAACCGGAGTGAGGCTTCCACTAGCAACAGCTAGAACCGCAGACTCAGTCTATAAACAGGTGCTGCCTAACAGCTTGACCAGGGGAACAACCTCCCCTCTTCCTCTAGACCGGAGGGAAACCACTAGTGACACACAGTCACTAGCAACCAGAGACGAAGTCTCTCTTCCTCCAGACCAGGAGGGAACCCACTAGTGACTACCCGTCACTAGGAACCAGAGACCGAAGTCTCTCTTCCTCCACCCAGGAGGGAAACCACAGGTAGCTACCACTACTGCAAACCCGGAGTCTGAGACTCCCTTCCTCTGAGACCAGAGGGAACCTACAAGTGACACACCGTCACTTGCAACTGGAGATTAAAATCTCCCTTCTCCTGAACCAACAGGAGGAACCCCGATCTCCAACCAGAGAATCGGAAGAACAAAGCCAAGGAAGTGTAAAAGAAAAATAATAAACGAAAATACAGCAATCAGAAGCTGGAAATGAAATCACAATGTGGCTCTCGCAGGAGCTGACTGGCCTGGATTTGATCCACGGTCCAGTAGAAACTAATCTTCAGATGAAGCTTCTTTTCTCTCCTCGAGCTCTCTATCTTTCTCTTTCTTTCTTCCTCTTCTTTCTTCTTATCTCTGCTCTCTTTTTCTTTCTCTCGTTCTTCTTTACACTGGATCGTGCAGACTCTCACCATCTCTTCTTTTCTCTTCTGTTTCTTCTTCTGCTACTCTCTGCCTCTCAGCTGCTCTCTTCTTCTGCTTCTATCACGATCAATCTTCTTCTGAGGAAGAAGCTCCATATTTATAGCAACAGCAGCTAGGGCGTGTGCAGGGCTTGTGCCCTCTTTGTCCAGAGATAACCTCGGGTCACGTGCCAGGTGCCAACCTCGGATCACGTGCCCAGACATCTTTCTTCTCGAAGGATATACCTGTCAAACAGTCATAAGAGAATATTAGAGAGGTGTACATATGCATATAGAAAAGTATGCAATGTACAGACGATGCACATATTGCCACTGAAGTGTGTACAGACTTCACTGAAGAATGTTCAGACTTTAAGTGCTTGTGTATGCATGAAACAACCGAATGTATAGACTTTGAATATGAATCCTTGGACATATCTTCAACGAGTGTGCAGACTCTGCGTGTATTGTACAAACGATGCACAGATATGCCACTGAGGGATGTGCAGACGTTGAATGAGTGACATGCAGTTTGCAACAGGAAAGTATGTACATTGAACATGGATGCACTGACATGCCGCCAATCTAATGTACATACTTGCAGGTGTGTATCGTAGTGTGCACAAGGTGAAGTATGCACATTGAAAATGAGTGCAAGACTATGCTCATGAATGTATACACTTGAGTGCGTGAATGCTACAGGGCAATGTATGGACTTGTGTTCGTGCAACACAAAGGCTGTACAGACTTCGTGTGTGTGCTACTAGACAATGTATAGACTTGCAACCTAGCACTTAAGAACCAATGCATCATGTATAGAGTTGCTTAACTAACGCATGGAGCAAGTCTGTATAGACTTGCTTAACTGATGCACGCACATCACAGCAAAGACTGTGCAGACATTGTATATGTATGAAACAACGAATGTACAGACTTATGTATGCATGGATGCACTGACTAAGCCACGAGCTAAGCTAACGGATGTATAGACTAGCTCAACCGTGTGGCGTGCAACTGGACGATGTATAGACTCTGCATATGCTCTGAACACGTGCTGTACAGACTTGAAGTAATGCATGCAGCAGATGATGTACAGACTTGGTCTTGCGACCACGAGCTGTACAGACTTTGAGAGACGATGCATGCTGTCCAGACTTAACATGAGACGCTAAGTGAGACGATGCAGACTGTACAGACTTTGAGAGACGATGCTTGAGAAAACAATGTACATACTTGATATCAAGGAATGCACTGGCTGTACAGACTATGAAGCATGCATGGAAATGTTGCACAGAGACGCTAAATGAGACGGAGCAATGTATAGACTTAACGATGCAATGTTCACACGACCTTAGACGCTAAGTGAGATGAACACGGCGATGTGCAGACTTTAGTTGAACGATGCATGCAGAAGGAATGTATAGACTTGCTATGACATGTGTGCAGACGTCACCAGTGTACAGACTTGCTGTGACATGTGTGCAGACGACACCAATGTACAGACTTACTGTGACATGTGTGTAGACGACACCAATGTATAGACTTTGGAAATGCTTGAAGCACACGATGTATAGACTTGTTCAATGAAGCAAAAGGGTTGCATGGACTTTGTAGAGTATACTGCCCTGAAACCCTGCACTGACTTGTGTGTTCGTGTAAATAGTAAAATGCATGGACTTAGAGCTAAGATGAACCAGTGAAACACAGCATAAAGCAACCGAGTGAGTGCACTGACATTGTAGAATGCAGTTGTGCACGGACTATATGCTCCAGACAATCGTGCACCAACTATATGCAATGCTATATGAACTGTATGTCTGCACTAATGCAAGATAACACATTTATATGCCCAAAGCAGAACTATCATTCAGACACAGATGTTCATGATATGCAATGCTGACTCATAGTGTTTGCTATCATCAAAATCACAGGGGTACAACATACCCAATGCGGGCTCCCAGCCCCGGGTTCACGGCTCCTCAGCACCTTCATCGGGTTTCCGACCCCGAATCCAGGTAAAGCCAACTCTCGATACGGGCTCCCAGCCCCGAGTTCGCGGCTCCCCGATATTGCACTCGGGACCCCGGTCCCGAGCTCCAGTTGAACCAGTTCTCCCCGCGGGTCTTTTGCCCAGGGGCAAGGTTCCTTAGCACCCTCTTCGGGTCCCTCGACCCGAGCCCAGACTACACCGACACCTACCGCGGGTCTTTGACCCAGGGTCGTCCGCACCTCAGCACTTCCAACGGCGTCGCCTTCCGATGCAAGAGCGTCATCTCGAGCATCGGCGACACTCCTATTGGCGTGGGTGAAGGAGTATACCCGAGTCGCCCAACCATCGACTCCCGACGTGGGTCCCATATCCCGGGGGCCAATCCCAGCACTTCTGACTGATAGCTTCACGCTGCTGGTTTTTCTTGGTCTACCATCTCGGGGGGGAGTCTTCCTCAGCTCCTCAGAAGAAGCATCGCCATGGCCACAGAGGCAGGTAGCCCGCTGCTGCAACTAGCAACTCTCGCAAGACTATTCTTGTCGGTGACTTGCGGATCCGTCTCGACGGGGGTGAACCAATCGTACCCCAGGAACGGACCGTTCCCACCATCTCCACCTCCAATCGTTTTGACCTCTTGCGTTAAACACGAGAAGACGGGGCGAAGCTCAAAGGAGCGGGTTCCTCGGCGGCAGCCCGGGGGCACCCACCACAGCCTGACACACGGGCTCCCAAGATGCCTCGTCGAAAAGGCGGCAACAAGGGAGACCAACAACCTAACTTGATAAGAATTTGGGTGACCCCGGAAGAGGCTCAGGTCATTCGAAGGGTGCGTATCAGAAACCCCTTCCGAGCACTTAGACGCGGCATCAGACGGGATGCGACTAGCCTCACAGTAGCACCATCTGATGACGCCCGATCGCCTAATGTCCCCAGCGTGAGCAAGCGGAGGCAAAGGCGAGCCCATTCCCGGTCCCTCTAGCAACCTATCCAGGGTTCTCCTCTGACTGATATCGAAAGTAAGCCCCGTCTACAACGCACCACGGTCTTTGATAGACTAGGGACGCCTGTCCGAGTGTTCGCATGCTACACTGCCAGACACCAGTCAGACACCCAGTCTAACGACTTGAACCAGCCTCTGTCCCACTTCAGGAGGCCGCACCATCAGGCTCCGCCGCCTCCTCCAACAGATCATATCGGTACTTATGCCGGACCGCAGGTGTCGGAACGTGTGGAAGAAGTCCCGGTGGACGACCGCGACCCTCCCATCAATGCAGAACCGGTCAACAACGACCCTCCTACGAACGAGGCTCAAGAGGTGACCCTCGACACTCTCATGGAGGAGAACCAGCATTTGAAGGCCCTCTTGCAAGACCTCCTCCAAGAACGGGACCTTCATCCTCAGCAACCTGCCAGGCCCCAGGCCGAGGCTCCGGTACCCCCGGCGGCCCGTGATGCTGCCAACACCTCAGCGGCGATTGCCCGAACCCTGTTGGCAACTGGGTTTGGCATGCCTCCGGTTGAGACTCAGCCACGAGCCTCCAAATCTCCTGGCACAACGCTAGATGATCGAGCGCATCGTCGAGACAAAGCTCGCCCAGTATGGTGAAGGGGCTGTCATGGTGGATCTTTACAGTGTACCCTACCCGCTTCACAACCAGCTGAAAAAGCTGCCCCCAGAATACTCCAAGCCCTGAAGCTACAAAAGTTCGACGGGCAGGGGTTGCCGCACGAACACTTGGCCTACTATGTTACGGCCATGGGCGAGTTAGCGTTGGACGAATCATATCTCCTCTGCTACTTCGCCACTTCACTCACAAGAAAGGCCTTTCAATGGTATTCCCGCCTGGAGCCCGACTCAGTAATCGACTGGGCGGATCTCCAGAAGAAATTCCTCGACCGCTTTCAAACGGCTGAGCGAAGGGTCTCCCTAGCCGAACTCTATTCTCTCAGGCAGAAGAAAGGCGAGGGTGCCCTCGACTTCATCAAAAAGTGGCGAGACCTCAGCATGAGGTGTGTCTATCCACCCGTTCAAGAGGACGCCATCACTATATGTCGTCGAGGTCTGGCTGCCGAGGTCAGCGAAAAGCTTCTTGTCACCAATATCAAAGGCTTCGACCAACTTAATTCAGCAGTCGCCGAAATAGAGATGTTCTTCACTGATAACCCGAGCTACACTATAGCAAAGGGTAAACAAGCACTAGAACGCCAGCCCGGTAAGGAGGTGAATATCATAGAATTCACCCCTACTGTCAAAGCCAGTAAGGAAGCCGAGTCTAGTGGCTCTAACAAAAAGCCAGCGGACAAAACGGCTGCTCCCTCCTTCTCAGAGCGTATGAAGACACCCTTCTCCTTTAAGAAGGAACACACGAAGATGCTCTTCGACCTCTGTATGGCCCAGAAAATCATCGAGCTGCCCGAAATCCGCAAGCCGGACGAGTCCCTGAAGACCGACGATCCCAGTTATTGCTTGCATCATTGCATGCTGGGTCACTCAATTGAAAATTGCTACGTCTTCAAGACTCAGGCGTAGAAGCTGATCCGAGACGGCCGCGTCAAAATGAAGAGCGGTCTCGTCGATCCCCTATAACCACATACGTGGGCCAGGCAGACTAAGGCAGCACGCGTGGCTCACCCCTCTGCCAATGTCATCCACATGATGGCCACATTTTCTATTTCTGACGATGAGTCAGAGGAGCCCAGCGCCGCTCAAAGTGGATGTTCGATTTGGTATCCAGGGTGGAGGCCCTGGCATGATCGGAGACCTCTCTCCTTTCCCAAGGAGAGAACTCGACGACTCTTCGATATCCTCATCGAGAGGGGGCAAATCATGCCCCACGACTCGCCTGCCGACTACACCCATTGGGACTTTAGTCACCCCCAATACTGCCCCTTCCACGCTAGAATCTTCCACTCCATCGAGTCCTGTGAGGAAGTCCAACACCTCATCCAAAAACAGAGCCAATGGGAGCAGATCGACGCGGAGGGGAACTCTATGTCACTTGTCAGGCTTCGACAAGCTGTCGAGGAGACCCTGATCACAAAGGTGAAGCTAAGAAGCAGGACAATAAGCATATCTCTTGCCCCGCTCCTCAACACAAGCAGTCACCACCACTGCTAAGGCATCAAACCGCGCATACATCTTCGGATGCCGGCACCAGCCTACCGACTCCTCGTAGGCCCCAGTCGCCACCGCGGCTAAGGCATCAAACCGCGCACACGTCTTTGGATGTCGGCACTAGCCTACCGACTCCTCGTAGGCCCTAGTCGCCACCGCGGCTAAGACATCAAACCGCGCATACATCTTCGGATGCCTGCACCAGCCTACCGGCTCCTCATAGGCTCCAGTCGCCATCACGGCTAAGGCATCAAACCACATATACGTCTTCGGACGCCAGCTCCAGTCAACTGACTCCTCAAAAGCTATCGCCACCGCGGGTAAGGCACCAAACTACGCACACATCTTCGGACGCCAGTCCTAGTATCCCGGCATACCAGGAATTTCCGCTCGAGGTAATCGAGCAGGCGATCAATGCCACCTTCCAGATACAACAAGCGGAAGGCGCCTGGATCAAAATTCAGGCGAAGAAGAGTCATCGACCTCACCCAGCAAAGACACCAGCTCGGAGATATACTCACCAGGATTTATCAACTCCGGCTCCAGCACCTCTCCCTCTTACTCCCTTGGAGACTGCTATTGCCAAGAGACAAGAGAGAAATAGGAGGAATAATCTCAGAAGGTGACTCAAGAAACAAGCTGAACAAGCAGCCGCCCGGCAATCCCCAACTGAGCCAACGCCTCTCCAAAGGCTCCAGCAGCTCATTGATGACCTGAAGGAATACGTTCCTCCTCGTCCTACCGGGGCTGTCCCACTCAATAGCTACATCCCGTGGGAAGAAATGCAGAAACGAGCCCGCCTCAGGAATTGGGTCCTAGAGATGATCCAAAATCTCAAGAACGGTGAGAAACTCGTGATCCCAGATGAGCTCTCCTTGTGCTATAAAGATAAGGAGATCACCACAGAGCAGCTGGAAGAAATGCTTCGGCGCTGCACCTGCAACTTGGTGGCCATTCCACCTCCTAACAATATCAACGCTTCTTGGCGGGGAGAGCTAGTAGCCTCTCGAACGAGACAAAGAACTACTGCTCCTCTTGAGCTACAGCTAGCTCCAGAGCACACTGGCCACGGCCGAGGTCGTGACCGGGGACGCGGTAGAGGCCCTGGGAGAATCCCCGAGCTACCCATCTCCCCATCCACTTTCGATCCAGAGCGAATTATCCTCTTTCGAGGAGAGGAACCGGCTCCCATCCCGAAAGTAGAAATTCGGGGCAGACCCGGTATTTTCGATCCTTCCGGCTTTGACGAGGCTACTACTAGCCTCCCAGCCCCTGTGCCAGTACCGACTGCCGCAGCAGAGCAAGTGGGACCATCCGGCAAGGACGAGCTAGTCCGCCAGTCACCCCCAGAAGAGCCGTCATTGGCATCCCTGTTCCAAGAGTCCACTGGCGATCAAGCTCAGCTGATCCCGATGGTAAGGGCAAGGCAGTGCAACTTCCAGACGGGGAACAGCATGACAGCTCGTAGAAGGCTCAGCCTAACATACTACCCTCTCTGGAGAATGCTTGAACCCGAGCAGACCAGAAGGTCATCCACCAGATGAAACGCTTCCCCGCCAGTATTTCAATTTGGGAATCCATCGCTTAGAGTAAGGATCTAAGAAAAACTCTTATCAAGATACTCCAATAGCCGAAAGTCTATGAAGCACATGCCGCGGAAATGAAGGCGGCTGCCTATGGAGCCTTCACAGCCACCATCTCCTTCATGGAGAAAGACATGCTAATCTCCCCTCCGTGCCACAACCGTCCTCTCTACATGAAGGGGAAGATCAACGGGCATGATGTGAACCGAATCCTGGTGGACGCTGGTGCCGCTGTCAATATCATGCCACTCAAGACATTCAAGTCTCTATATCTGACCCCATACCTCCAGAAGGTTCAAGCGGTCAAGATATCCGGCTTTAACTAGAACACCGAGGACGTCCTCAGTCGGGTGGATGTCGACCTGGTGCTTGATGATTTCACCTCCAAGGTGACGTTCTACATCATCGACTCCAATACATCTTATAAGATGTTACTGGGTAGACCCTGGCTCTATGAAAATTGGGTCGTCCCATCGACTCTCCACCAATGCATCAAGTATGCCAAGGACGGAGAGCAACATAAGGTCTTCGCAGAACTGTCATCGTTCACACCGGCAGAATGCAACATGGCCGACGCTGCGCTCTACTTCAAGGGGATTAGTCCCTACCCTATAATTAAGAGCAAAAGCAACATTGGCTCTCAGAGGAAGACGATGATGATCTCTTCTCCGTGGACGAGGAAAAGGCCAAGCTTCACCGGCGGCGCCTTCGCTCCAAGTCAACCCCAGATCGCACCGAGAGGCGCCAGATCGACTTCGAGGCTAATCTCATTAGCCGAGCTATTGACAAGAGTATATGCTTGCCACCAGACTGCATCCAGCTTCCATGTGCATCCGAGGAGCATAGCGTTGAGTCGTTGATGACATTCATTGTCACCTTCAAGCGACAATGCCGAAATAAGAAGAAGGCTAGCAAGGACAAACCTATTCTCTTCTATAAGGGAGACATGGTCCCTCAAGCCCCGCCAGATGACGACTTCGGCTTGTCTAGGCGAGCCAGTGATACCCCTGAAGCAGTTCAGATGTGGAGCAAGCTGTCCCCACACATTCAAGAAATGTGTCTAAAGCAACACATTCCTCTGTGGCAAACTTCTGCACAACAAAGATACTTCCGTCAGCTGTGGACTCCTTCCCAGGTCTAGGGGCAACCCCTGTCCTTCCATAAGGATACCAGGGGACTTGGCTATGACCAAGACCTGGACTTTTACGTCCACTATGCAGTCAATGCCATAGGCTTGGCGCAACCAGCCGCCGACAGAGCTAGAGTCGAAGCCAAATTTGACAGCTCCGGGGATGAGGAAGAGGAAATTCTGATCCCGACCCCCGTCAAAGCCGGCACCCCAGCTCAAGCTGTCGAGGAGCCTTCTTCACCTCCCTGCCAAGACAAAGGGGGAGCAGAAGCTCCTCCGGTCTCTCAGTCAGACGAAGGATCTAGTTCAACAAACCCTCCTGAGGGAGGGGATATCTCCGGTCCGAGCTGCGAAGGATTGTCAACTTCCCCAGGCAACCCCAGGGAGATCTCAGAAGCCCCAGTTGATAACTGCTTGCCAGGAACCGGCGACCCAGATCAATCCTTGATGGATCCCAGCGACAACGACTCTCCAGTCCCATCGGCGTCGACCAGTGGTTTCGAGAACCAAGAAATACACGAAGCCGACACCGATGATGAGGATTTCATCGACTTCTAACCCGCTCCTCCCGACCTGGAGGACGGCGGCCAGGCGACCGTGGATGAACTCGTTGAAATCAACTTGGGCGAAGATGAAGCCCCTCAGCCTACATTTGTCAGTGCTCTCCTTACCGAGTTAGAGAAGCAGGACTACAAGCAACTCCTGCTTGAATACAAAGACTGCTTTGCCTGGACATACAAGGAGATGCCAGGGCTAGACCCCTCCGTAGCGGAGCACGACCTAGCCATTTCTCCCTCAGTCGCTCCGGTTAAGCAACCACAACTGCGCATGCGCCATGAGCTGGAGCTCCACGTTTCAGCCGAAGTCCATAAAATGGCAGGTTCGACTTTATCGAGCCATGCATCTGCCCGATTTGGCTCGCCAACATAGTTCTAGTCAAGAAAAAGAATGGTCAAGTCCGCATCTGCATTGACTTCCGGGACCTCAACAAAGCCTGTCCGAAGGATGACTTCCCAGTCCCCATCATAGAAACAATGGTCTACATGACCACCGGTCATGAGGCCTTGTCTTTCATGGATGGGTCATCCGGCTACAATCAAATCCAGATGTCCCTTAAAGACAAGCACCATACAGCTTTTAGATCCCCTAAGGGGATTTTCAACTACAAGCGCATGCCCTTCGGTCTGAAGAATGTCGGTGCTACTTACCAAAGGGCCATGACCAAAATATTTGATGAGATGCTACACAACACCGTCGAATGTTGTGTCGACGACCTCGTCGTCAAGACCAAAAGGTGAGAAGACCATTTGCGTGACCTCCGCCAAGTCTTCGAGCATCTCCCGCAATACGGGCTCAAAATGAACCCCATGAAATGCACCTTTGGCGTATCCAGTGGTAAATTTCTTAGCTTCATCGTCAGGTATCGAGGAATTGAGGTGGATCCCAACAAGTTCAAAGCAATCCGGGAGCTTCCACCACCCGACAACATCACAGAGCTCAGGTCCTTCCAAGGGAGGCTGACCTACATTCGGAGGTTTATCTCTAACCTCTCCGGTCGGTGCACGTCTTTCGGCAAGCTAATGAAGAAAGACGTCACGTTTACATGGGACTCGGAATGCCAGGCGGCTTTTGAGCAAATCAAGGAGTACCTCCTCACTCTCCCAGTCCTGGGGGAACCAATCAAGGGTAAACCCCTCATCCTTTACATTGCTGCCATGGACGCTTTGCTGGGAGCTCTGTTGGCGCAAATCAATGAAGAAGGTAAGGAGCAGCCCCACTATTACCTCAGTTGGAAGCTAATCAGTGCCGAGCACCGCTACTCCCCTATGGAGAAGGTTTGCTTGGCATTGGTGTTCGCGGTTAAGAAGCTGCGACATTACCTCCTGTCTCATCAAGTCAAGCTTATATCCAAGCACGACCCCCTGAAGTATCTCCTTCGGCGACCTGTCCTCTCAGGCAGACTGGGAAGGTGGGCTCTCCTGTTGATGGAGTACGACATTACTTATGTCCCCATAAAAGGGATCAAGGGACATGGTATGGCTGAATAATTGGCAGCCCATCTAGTGCCAGATGACTCACCCTTCAACTCGGAGCTCCCGGACGAGGAGGCCCTTGCTGCTCAATCACAATAACCAGTTGAACAGAGCGGAGATGTCTTGCATTATTGGCAGCAAAGCGCTCTCACAACCACTGTTGCTCAATCACAACAACCAGTTGAACAGAGCGAAGATGTCTTACATTATTGGTAGCCAAGCGCTCTCACAACCAGCGTGCCTTGCTGGGAGCTCTACTTCGATGGCGCTTCCCGAGGGATCACACGGAGCAACCAGGATCCAGCCACCACGGCAGGTGCCAGCATAGTTTTCCTGACTCTTCAGGGCGGAGTCTTGTACAACTCCTGCGCCCTCATGAAATCCCTGACCAACAATGAAGCTGAGTATGAAGCTCTACTCATTATGCTTCAAATGGCTCTCCACATGGGCATTAAATGTCTCAAAGCCTACGGGGACTCCCAGTTGATAGTCTGGCAGGTCCTCAGCATCTATGACGTACGGAACCCAGAGTTGGTTCCATACCACACCGTCGTCACCAGACTAACCAAGAAGTTCTATTTCTTCGAAATAGATCATATTCCCAGAAGTAGCAACGCTCAGGCAGATGCCTTAGCAAAATTGGCCGCGGCCATCAAGCTCCCACCCGAGGGCGAAGTCGACATCGTCATCAAACACAGAAGGCTGATGTCGAGCTCACTCGAAGGCAACATTGGTCTCACCATCTACGAGGTCCACGACCTTGACCAGAGTGCATCCCCAGAAGAAGATGATAGGCGTGCCCCCATCATCAAATTCAAGAAAGGGTGGCTCCCCCCTGACTGAGCTCAAAGAGTCCAGCTACTCCTCCGAGCAACCTCTTACAAGTTGATTGGCGACTCCCTATATCGACTCATCCATGAGAACGACAAGTCGATTCTCCTGAGATGTGTCTCCCTTGTCGAAGCTCGATCCGTCATGCAGGAGGTCCACTCTGGGTTGTGTGGCGCGCACCAGGCCGGAGACCGAATGAAGCACAACATCAAGCTCAAAGGTTTCTACTGGCCAACTATGTACATTGACTGCATCCAGTATGCCCGTACATGCCACCAATGCCAAGCCTTTGGCCCAGTACCCAAAAGCTCTCCCAACCCACTGCGTCCTACAGCCCCCACCTGGCCATTAGCTGAGTGGGGCATGGACATCGCAGGGCCTTTCCCGCCATCTTCCAAGGGCCATGAATACATTTTGGCCGCCACTGACTATTTCTCTAGCTGGGCGGAGGCTCTACCTTTGCGAGAGGTCACCGGGGAAATCATTGCCAGATTTGTCCAGCACAACATTATATACCGATTCGGTACTCCCAGTCGCATAGTGTCCGACAACTGGACACCGTTCAAGAATAAGGCTGTATACCAGTTAGCGACCAAATTCCACATCGACTGGAGAACCTCTTCGGTCTACAACCCCCAGGCCAATGGTCTGGTGGAAGCCTTCAACAAAACCCTCTGCAAGCTCCTGGCTAAGATGGTTAGCCACCGGAAGCGCGATTGGGGTGACAAGGTCTTCGAAGCATTATGGGCCTATCGCACGGTCTACAAGACCCCCAAGGGGTGCTCGCCGTTCTCCCTTGCTTACGGGATAGAAGCAGTCATTCCCATCAAAATCCAGTTAGCTTCCTATCGCGTGGCGGTCCACACTGGCCTTGCTGGCCCTGACGAAAGTAAGTACCAGAGAAGGCTAGAAGTGCTCGCCGATCTAGAAGGAAAGTGACTTGAAGCCTACAAACACCTACAAGTATACCAGGCCCGCATGCCCCGGGCCTATGACAAGCTCGTCAAGCAGCGAGCTTTCAAACAAGGCAACCTTGTCATGATCAAGGAAAAAGAAGTCATGGCAGGGAGCTCCAGTAGAAAATTATAGCCAAATTGGCGAGGTCTATACATTATCCAGAATGTCTACGAGGGTGGGGCCTACATGGTCGTTGATCACAAAGGTCATAGACCGTTTCCGCCTCTCAATGGCAAACATATGAAGCTATACTATGCACCAGAGCATGAGTTCGTGCGCCAGCCAGACTAAGGCGCACGTCCTAGCTACTACCAATAAGGCCGATCCTTCCCCGTGAAAGATCTAACAGGCTAGTCCTCCCAGTCTTCAATTCCCAGTTACCCAGCCAACCCAGCTCCTCGGAACCGCCGCAGACATTCTCAGGGACTAATCTTCTACCCTCGTTCCCGTCACCACGGGTGCATGGGCACTTCTGCACCGACGCCAGTCTAGCCGTCAGGCTCTCAGGTAAGTCATAAAAAAAATAACAAGAAAAAATAGGGTTAAAAATAGAGATATCCCAGCAGACCTAGTCATCCTCACCACAAGCGGGTGACTGGGGGCAAAAAGGCCAGTAACCCGGCTGAGGTGGAAACCCGAAAGGGCACCTCAGGCAAAATTGGTAAACCCCTCGACGTGAAAACCTATAAGGGCACGTCGGAAAAAGCTAAAGGGGGTCGGCTCTAGCGAAAACCCGAAAGAGCGGTAGAGTCGATAAGGAGGAAACCCTCTTCTCCCCACCAGTCAGGACGGCCTTCCACCTATTCCTTGGTAGGCCATTAGCCTCACCCAAAGCGAGTCTTCAATCAACTTACACTATTAGAACACGAACCCTATAATCTCCAGTTGACTTTGAACTACACCCACTCAGTTTGGCCAACCTTAGGCCCTCACCTCGACACCGCAGGCCAACTAGTCCCTGTGATAGTCGAGCTCCCAGTCACCATCCCAGTAGATTTATATCTTGACACATTCCCAGACACCTATCACTCTATGCCACTACATCCTACATCCCCTGCAAATCCAGAGCCTTCAAGTTTCGTCATAATCTCAGTTTTCTCCCACAATCCCTGATCCACCAGCCATAACTCCAGTCACATCTTGCCATGACAAAGTGGCCCTTCGCCACCATGGCATGAGGATTTCTAAGAACCCTTATTAATGGGGGAACAATATCCGACCACCCACACCTCCCAGTTTCAGGTTATGTCCCCTGACAGCAACACGCTACAGATGCCATTCTCAAAACAAAAAAAAATGGGGTTAAAAATAAAGATACCCCGGCAGCCTCAGTCAATTCCTTTTATAGGATTACAGAGGGCAAAAATTGCCACCAACCCAGTAGTGGTGAAAATCTGAAAGGGTGCCTCAGGTAAAATCGGGTAACCCCTCGGTGCGAAAACCCGCAAGGGCGCACCGGAAAAAGCAAAAGGGGGCCAACCCTAGCGAAAACCCGCAAGGGCGTGTAGGCACCTATTTTTTGCCAATAAGTTGAGTCATTTCTCTTACTCACATTTGTTGATGCCTCAAGTTGTCCATTACTCATTGGGCTATTTTCAGGCAGCTTATTGGGCCTATTTTGTGGGTACCTCCCTCCCGGACTTGGTCTGCTTCAATTCAGGGCTTAATGGGCCTTGATTTGCTTAATTTATCACATTTTTATCAAATTCAAGTGTCCAGCCATTGTGCGGTCTATATCTTGACCGTTCAGTGATTGAGCGGTTTCTGATGAACCGTGAATACATTTATTGGATATTAAGGTGATTTTATGAGTTTCCACCGACAAACTGTTAAGCGGTTCATATTTAACCGTCCAATATAATGGAACGGTCTGCATATGACCGTTCTGATCTCAAAATTCCAGATTCGTTGGTTGTTCAGATAATTATCTAATTATCTAATTCATCCTGATTTATCACCGACAGGCGTTGGACGGTTGGTCTGTGGCCATTCCATGAATTGCGCGGTCCATTAATAACCGCTCAATTCATGAGAGTCCAACGGTGAAATCATCGGTCAGTTTGATGGATATTTGGATAATATTGCTTATTTACTTAATTTTCACCGACAGGTTGAACGGTCTTCTGATGGGCCGCTCCAGAGACTGGGCGATCTATCGCACGACCGCGCAATGGTTCGATTGCTGAGAAACTAAGGGTTTTTCTCTCTCTATCCGTGGCTTTATCCTTGATTTGTTCCAACCATTTCTCCGTGGATACTCCACCAGATGGGGTGCCGTTTGAACTGGTTGGAAGATAATTTATCATCTACGGGTTTTATGTCGATATCTGGACCTAAAATTCGCTGGAAACCCTAATTTCGGGGCTAGCCTTTGAGGCTCTATAAATAGACCCTTAAGGCCAAGCTTTGAAAAGGGGGGAGATTTCTGGTCGACGGCGAAGCCCTGCCGGATTGTTGAGCGACCCAAGACAGGGAGGGAGGCCTTCTACGACCGCATAGGCCTCCGGTTCAGGGAGTACACTATTTGTTTGAGTCATTAGTTCACTAGTCCCACCGTCTGTTTTCTCATTGCATGCATCGTTTTTCCTTCTCCCATCTATTTTTCTTCATTCTTTCATCGCATTACATACATCCTCTTACGTTTTGGTGCCCCTAGGGGTTTAAAAACCTCCAAGTATCCCCCACTTCATTTAGTTATGCTCGTTTCCTTCTCTTTCGACATTTACTACACATTTTACTTCTAATATCGGGCCTCTTTTTTGTGTTTTCCATGTTGTTTTACAGGTCAGCAACCTTCTAGCACGAGGCCCATCCTTCCTGGCCGGTCGAGAAGGGTGGAGGTAGAGATCCCACGTTTTGGGAGTTGGTGGCACAGAGCGGTCTTCATCCGTCCGTGTGAGGAATAGGGCGGCTTCCTCTTGACCGTCCAGTAATATCCAGCGGCTGATCCTGAACCATCCCGTCATCCAGCTACTCTTCGTCCCGCGTTCGTTCCAGCGCTGTTGGGCGGTCTGTCGAGCGACCGCGCTCTTACATTGGGCAGTTCATTAAGAATCGCATATTGCTGCAGTGATGTTATAGGCGAGTGTCTCCCCTTTCTTTCCAAGGTACGGTGTACTTGTTTACATTTGGCACCTTGGTGGCGATCACACACACTCCACATCCTTCCCCCAGCTATTTACATGTCGTTTAGTCCTTTACATTAACATAGTAGAAGAAGGGATTTGGAAGGATAATCAAAAGAAGGGGAAAGGGAAAAATATGTCAACAGCCTCTTTTTTGGCGATCACGGTGGGACTCCTAGTGCCCATCGTGTTAGTGGTGTGCTGACCCATTTTTGTGCTTGTTTAAGGTTTCTGGTTGAGTGGTTGATGGTTGTTATTAGCTGTCCCTTCGTTTCTATCCTCTGGAGATCATGCGGTTCCTTCTGAGCCGCCCACCTTCTAAACGGCCTCTTGTTAGCCGTTCTGTGCTCGTCCTGGTGTTCCATTCGTGCCAGCCCATTGCATCCAGCGGTTCTATACAAACCGTCTATTTTCTCATGCGGTCTGACACATACCGTTCATTCTTGCTGGCTCAGGTACGTCGCTGTGCTTACATTTATGATTATTGTTGATATTACGGCACTGTTTCAGGTCCGTTCCAGACTTTGAGCGGTCTGTCGAAAGATCGCCCATCCAGGTATGCTTCTATCCCCATCCCTTTCTTCCATTTCAGGTTCTATTTGATTGTTTATTACTCCCTGCTGCTGCACGGTCCATTCCAGACCGTTTGCTCCCTGAACGGTCCATCTCGGGCCATCTACACACCCTGGGCGGTCTCCCTCGGACCGTTCTTCACTGCTACAGTGCACCCGAGGCTAGCATTCTGCTCGTTGTTCTATATCATTGCATAAATATTCGGTGCTATTCTGATCTCCCCCCTGCTGTTGTTATATTATTGTATGGTTGTGTTCATTTCATTTGCTCGTATTTATTTGATCATCGCTTGCTAGATCTAGGCTAGACTTTGCATGCACTCCGGTGCGCATAGGGGCATACATACTCTTCATTAGTAGTTGCATTCCTACTGAGGTAGGGTTTTCTCTCGTCTCCATATTCCTTGGAGCCGACTAGGGGACCTTGCAGAGGACCTCCGTAAGTCCCCGTGAGCTGTGGATTCCCACACGGACGCCAGGCAGGTTGTACCGTACCACCCCCCAGTCTAGGGTTTGCATCCGCACGAGAGAGAGTCCCTTAGAGTTAGCCAGTTCCCCACTTCTCACCCTGGTTAGGTACTTTATGGTTGAGTGAACTCACATCTTAATCAATCCACTAAGGCCCTAAAAGAAAGATTCATAAAATATGTCGTGCATCATCCATAATTTGAGTGTTTACTTGGTTGTCTCTCTTCTCGTCCCTTCTCTCTCTTGTGTGCATCACTTCATTGTTGTTTAGATTTTGGTTAGGTTTGTTTGCTTCTTCTTCCCAGGTGCTCAGTGTATGTGGAGCTGCCTCACACCCTTAGGATCGTCTCCTATGGGTGGTTCGCCTTCCCATTCTTATTTCAATCCCTTGTTCGATTCACCTCCGATTATGTCATCTTACAACTTCTCCAATCCCCATGAGGATTCTCTCCCTCGGGGACTTCTGGAGGACCCGCCTAGGGTCGCTCATGTGCAAGGGGGAGAAGGGACTACCCCTCCTCTCCCGACCGTTGTCGTTGAAGGTGCTCAACCCTCTCTCTCAGATTCATCCACTCGCGGCTTGGCCAGTCAGGTTCTCCATATGATGGCCCAGCTGGATCTTACTCAACTCCACCTGCTGAAACAGCCCTTGCAAGGGGCGGATGCCCTGCCCTCAGTACTTTCTTCTGGCACGATTGCTGCCGCCACTTCCACATCCCCGGTTGTTGGATTAGCGGCCACCTCGGCAGCCCCCATCGATCTTACTCCCATCCGTCCTCAGGCTTTTCGATTCTCCACCATGGAAGTGGTCCAGGTTTCTACCTCGACCCATCAGTCACTTGATAGAGGGAAGACCCAGATCCCCTCTAGTTCTTATGTTGATCCTTACACCACCATCTCTCAAACATCGCAGGCCCTCGTGGCCCCGGCTGATTTTGTTCGTCTGCAACCAGGGGCCGCCCAGTTGGCTCACGCGGATGTGGGCCCTTCCCTGGCCCATTATCCGTCTTATGGGCTGCCCCCTCAGTCAGTGTATCCTTCGGCTCCATACTCTGGTTCGGTCCTTCTTGCCGTATCTTCTCCTTCCCGGGAACGGGAACTCCTGGACATATGGGCTGCCATGCAGCAGCAGATTGACCTCCTCTACAAGCGGGTCGGCCCGCAATCTTTAACTGATGTCCCCATTCCTAACTTCAGGGACATTCGTTTCCCACCCCAGTCTGAGCTCCCCGTATACCGGAAATATGACGGGAATGGCAACCCGTTTATTCATGTCAGGGAGTTTCTCTATGAATCGGCACAGTTCCAGTATGACGACCGCCTGATGGCATATATGTTTCGCCGATCCTTGGACGGGGTCACCTTGGAATGGTTCTACACCTTGCCCTTAGAGGAGGCCGAAAGTTTCAAGACCGTGAAGGAGAAGTTTATTCAGAGATTTCAGGATCGGGTTGGTCCCGAGTATTCTTTCACAGACTTGGTAGCAGAAAAGATGAAGCCAGATGAAGACTTTGCTGCATATGCCGACCGATGGAGGCAGATGGCCTCGCGTGTGCCCGGGCAGATCCCGAAAGAAGAAAAAGTCAAGTTGCTAATTTCTAACGCCACTCCGACGTTCCAGAATATCTTGGCAATGAACGATATATCTAACATGCACCAGTTGTACAGCCGGGCCCGGTTCATCCAGACCCAATTTAAAGACTCCCCCATCCATTCACTGTTTGAGACCCAGAAATCCAAAACTACTCGAAAATCCCAGGGCCCAGTAACTGAGGGAGTTCAAGTCAATGAGTAGGTCCAGGCTGTTCAATTCCCCAACCAATCCGCTCCACCCCGTTTTCAGCAACCTTCCCGCAACCCCCAGTTCTCCGCTCCACAAGCTCCCCGACCCACTTTCCAAGCTCCTCAGCACCCGCAACAACCACCACCACCACCACAGCCACCCCAGTACTACAACGTCCCTCCTCCTGCTGGTTATGGGCCTACTCGACCGGGACCTAAGAGGGTCAACTATCCACCACTTCCCAAAACCCTCCCCGACATTTTTTTAGCTTTAATGTACACTGATGACATTCAATTGCCTCCGGAGCGTCAAAACTGGAATCCGACAGCCGATCAGTCAAGGTATTGCATATACCATCGATAGCCCGGCACACGATCGAGAGATGTTATCAGTTCAGAGATTTGTTTTATGATCTGCATGAGGACCAGAGGATTGATTGGGCCCAAATGCATAAGTTGATTGAAGATATCAAGGAAAGAAGAAGACAAGCCAGGCCGCAGTAGGCGACACCCTAGCAGTAGCAATTCCAGCAACCTCTACAACAACAACAACCCCCGCAGCACCAGCAAGAGCTCGGGATTCATCAGAATCCCATGCTAGAACACCCGCCCGCTCCACAACACCAACAGCAACAACAGCCGCCGGCACCGGCTTAAGTGAATGCAGTCCACCGCCTAGCCTCTAACGCTGGGTGGTCCTTTGATGATGAGACCCCCGCCCATCTTTTGGTCTTCCACCATTCCAATTCCCCTGCGCCCTCTGTTCCTTCCATTCTCCGACCCACCACCTTCACTACCGCTCCGCCCACTATACCTTCCCGACTACCTCTTGCACCCGCCACATTCCCCACCATTCCGCCAAGCCTCCCACTATCACCCGCCATACCCTCCATCATCACCCCTCCACTTAACCCTTCACCAATCACCCCTCCACCAGCGCTTGTTAGGCCAACCTCTGCCATTCTCACCCCTATTTCTACTCCTTCCACTCACCCTACTAGGCCAATTGGGGGTCCATCTCAGGCCGTGCCGGCACGACACTGCGCCCTTCGGAGCCGGCGTCCTTCGGAGCGGGCGTCCATTCCATAGAGTTTACCCTTCCTCTGGTGCATCTGCGCCCAACCCTCAAGTCCCTTTCTCTACAGTCGAAGCAGAAGAAGTAGACCCTGTGCTGGGCACGAAATATGACTTCCTACAGCATTTGGACCGGATGCCGGCCAAGATATCAGTTTTGGAGTTGATTAAAAGGTCCACGCTGCATTAGGACACCCTCATGGCTTTTCTACAGAAGGTTATGGTTAGCGAGGACATGGCGGTAGATAGTTTGCCGTCAGTGTTGGCAACTATCATGAGGGGGCCTTCCATTTCATTCTCTGAGTCAGAATTGGCACCCCCAGACGCACTGCAGATGTCACTCTGCATCACCATTTCCATGAACAAAGTGGCAGTTGAATCAGCCCTCGTGGACACGGGAGCATCGATAAATGTGTGTCCACTAAGTACACTGCGTGCCTGCAACATTTCGGAAGATATGCTTAGGCCGACACCGACTACAATAGCCGCATATGACAACTCCAGACGAGCGTGCCACGGGGTCGTGACAGTGCAGGCCGAGCTAGGGCCTTTAGTGATGGATGTGGAGTTTTATGTACTGGACATAGACCCAATGTTCAAGGCTATTCTGGGTCGTCCATGGATAGATAGTCTAAATGCTGTGCCCTCAACTGCCGACCAATGCCTCAAATTCCCATTCTAAGGATGGGTAGTTAAGGTGAAGAGTACCTCTACAGTCCATTCAGTTGATGCGATTGCAGATAAGGTTCTTCCCACTTTGTGGCCGAGCAACATGCCGGTCTTGTCAGTTATGGACTTAAATTATCCATGGGCATATGCGTCACGCAAGCCCTCCACTACGCCAGTAAATGTGAAAATTAAGTCCAAGATTAGAGATTCGAAAGGGTGACACATGATTTTAAAGTTAGGCTATCAGCCGGGCTTGGGCCTCGGCATACAATTGCAGGGGCGGACTAAGCCCGTCCCTAAAGGCAGAAAGATGGGCCGGAGGGGCCCTGGCTACTAGGAGTCAACCTTATATGTTCTAGGAGACTCCGGGCCACTGACGTGGGACTACCGTCAACACTTCGTGAAAGGCCCGTTGCAGCCCGGTACTTTGAGGAAGCCACCGTCCAGTTCTGATATGAAGACTGATGTCGCTCATGTTGTTGCTGACCCACCGCCGCCACTGAAGGGGCTGGTGGGTGACATGGAAGACTTTTGTAATTGCTTTGAGAAGCTGTTCCAAGAAGAAGAAGCTCGTCCGAAGAAGATGGAGAGGCAGTTGGTAAAGCATTCTCCGACTGAGCTAGTTCACCAAAGGCCGCGGGAAGTGGGGAGCTCTATCACCACCTTTTCTTTGTCCCCGTCCCATCTTGCCTCCTTGTTTCAACAGTTGGGGTTTATCCCCCGTTCCCCTCCGATTATGGTCGACCCATGCTATGCGAGAAGATCATTTGAAATTCTATTTGTTCCGTGTGCTTATGGGCGCTGCCCACCCATTGATCTGTCAACTCTATTTACGCCTCCCTCCCCCACTGTCGAACTCCACGAGATGTGATTTTCCTCTTCCGACCCCTTCTTCGATTGCATCTTCCCCTCTCTGTTTCCCATGCAACTTCCTCCTCCTCCTTCCTCCTCTAGTTCTTCTTGCTTCATGATCACCTCTGACCTCCAAAAAAAATGCCAATTTTAAAACGGAGGTGTCAATGGAGGATTATGCTATTTGCTGTCCATCCTCTTCCAAGGGGCATGAGACCCCTGCTCCTTTCCCAGTAGATTTCCTATCTCCTAGGTTATATGTACATTCTGCATAGTCTCCTAGGTTGGTAGAGTCAGTTGGGGTAGAGTCCAGTTCTAGTTTGGTCAACCCATCCACGTCTACGGCACACCCTGTGATGCGTCATCCTAAATCCATTCCGGATAGGTTCCTGCAAGATTTGGCTCAGAGATGTCATGCCCTTCTTAAGTGCCCTAAGTTTGTAGAGACTGCAATAGTCATAGAAGATGATGAAGAAGTAGAAGGGGTGTGGAGCAATGACGGATTAGGTGTATATGAGATCATAGATGAGAAGGACTCGGTCGATGATGAGGAAAGCGATATGGATGACACTGTCGACTTGTATGCACAAGGTTTGAAGAGGTTTGATGAACCGTCATCGACAGTGGATGAACCCACTAAAGAAATTAAGCTTGGGACAGAAGAGGATCCCAGGCTGATAATTATTTCAGCTAATCTCCCTCCTCAGGTTGAAGAAGAGTTAATCAAGGTGTTGCGGGAGTATAGCGATTCTTTTGCCTGGTCCTATGAAGACATGCCAGGTCTTGACCCCACATTGGTTGAACATCGACTGATTCTTAAGCCAGGGGCAACACCCGTCAAGCAAAAAGTAAGAAGATTCCACCCACAAATGGCCTTAAGGATAAAAGAAGAGGTCGATAAATTATACAAGGCCAGGTTTATTAGAGTTGTTTTGTCTCTACAATAGGTGGCAAACATAGTCCCAGTAATGAAGAAAGATGGAAAATTTCGAATTTGTATCGACTTTGGGGACTTAAATAAGGCATGTCCGAAGGACGATTTCCCGCTTCCTCACATTGACGTGTTGGTGGATAACACGGCTGGGTATGAGGCCCTCTCTTTTTTTTTAATCACCGACCAACAGAGTTAATGTCCAGTCGAGTGCACCATCCCCCAGCAGGGGACAGTGTTCTCACTCCCCCAGACTAACTCTGTGGCCATAGAATTTTATTGATTTTGTAATGAATATAGGATCATCGGGGCATACCCCTGAACATTTACAGTTTGCAGCCATGAAAGAAGTAGGATCTACAGATCTACAAACCCAAAGAGTGAGTCTATACACTACACATTGTGAAGTCTGTACAATGTGAGGTCTGTACAATGTGAAGACCGTTCGCTGCTGCGGTGAAGTCTATACATTGTGCTGGTAAAGCCTATTCACTGCTGAAGACAGTGAAGCCAGTACATTATTGTTTATTGGTTTTATAGAAGTTTGATTAGCTCTTCATCAGTTCATCTATAAGCATATCAGTTGACTTAGTAAATCTGATTTCTGCAGTTCTGAGCATTAGACTTTAATTGGGCGAAATTTTTAAGGGGAGATTCATTCACCCCCCTCTAAATCGAACGCACCGAACCCAACACTTGGTATCAGAGCGGGTCTCTAACCTAACAGATCTAACAATCTGCATAGGATCCTGCTAGTTTTTGGTGCATTTTAGAGTGGGTTTCTTGTGTTCTGTGTTTTATTTCACCGGTTTAGTGTCTCGATTTGCTCATCTGGTCTCGGTGCTTCAATTTTTCTGAGCTGGTGTTTTGCTGTACTTCTACTGATTCCGGTGCACCTCTTAACTATCTCAATTGTCTAACTCATCTCTCGATGGCTCATCCATCGATATTTAGAGGTGATGACTTTGGCCCATGGCTGGAAAAGTTGCATCGGTATGTAAGGACAACCGATCCTGATTTATGGAAGGTAATGACTCACGGCTCATACAAATATGCGGAATTAAAAACTATTACAGATATGTAGAGCGATCTTAAGCAAACATCTAATGTGCACAGCAATGAGATGAATACAATCCTCGTGCCTATGCATGCATCTAGCGCCAGTCAGATATGAAATTCAAACCACAGTGGACAAGAGGGTTTTTAGGTGGTTCGGTCCTGCAGACCTACGTCCACCCCACACTCAAACCAGAGTGTGGATTCTGCTGACTCACAGCTTGCCTACAACTGCTGGGCCTCACAGCTTGCCTACAACCGCTGGGCCTCACAGCTTGCCATCCCGCTGAGCATCACAGCTTGCTGTCCAGAGGAGTCCACCTCTGCAACGCTGAGCATCACAGCTTGCTCCGCTGGGCAATACAGCTTAGCCGTCCGAGGTATCCACCTCGCCGCTGTGCATCACAGCTTGCACTGCTGACGAACAGCTTGAAGAATAGTTTGAAAAGAAAACAAAAACAGGTAGTAACAGCGACTGAAAGCTGTAAATAATAAAGCACAATGTGGCTCTCAAAGAGAGCTGACTGGCCTGGATTTGATCCACGGTCTAGTAGAGACTGATCTTCAGACTGCTCTCTTCTTCTCTCGATCTCACTATCTCTCCTCAACTTCTTTCTCTTCTTCTTCTGCTAATCTCTTTCTCTGTTGATGGGGACATCACCTCCCATGCCCACGTTCACAGCTCGTCTCCTCGCCCCGGTTGCATCCGGCATGGTCTAATTATTTAATTTCGAGTCCTATGTAATTTATATTTGAGTCATTTGATGTATTTTCCCTTTTATTTGAGTCATCTTCCTAGGTCTTGTGTTTATTTCCCTAAGTTTGAGTGTCATTAGGTTGTCTAGTTAGCTATTGGGCCCAATTCATTAGGCTTGGCCCAAGGGCTCCCCCCTACCCCCTCGGTTATTTGTCATTGAGTCAATTGTAAGGGTCTTATTGTAAAATGCAGGTTGCCTATATATAGGGCCCCATTCCCCCCCCATTTCAAGGTAACGAATCAATCAATGAAACTTTGCCATTTTGTGAGTTCTATCTTTATTTTTATGATGGAGCGAATCCATTAGTGAGGTGAGAAGCCTTAGGGAGAGAATCCCACCCATCCCTCTCTTAATCTCTCTCTTTCACTCCCCTTTCTCTCTCCTCCACACCCAATTTCTAAAAATTTCTCTCTCCTCCCTTCCCAACCACCACTCTCCCACCTACCCCCATTAAAGGCCACTCCCCTTCCCCACACATCCCATTACTCCACCCCCTAGTCCCAAGGGAGCATCCCCAATCACTAAGCCACCCTCCAACCACCTCATCCCTTTCCCAAGCACCCTTCCCTCTCCCCCATGCAACCCTCCACCTCCCAAGACCATTTGAATTTGAATATCCCCTTCCCTCCATAGCCCAAAGTCGCCCAACTCCTTTCCCCATTGAGTAGGCCACCCCCATCCCCTTCCCTCCACTCCACTCTACCAAGAGCAGCCACCCCATCACCCTTCCTCCACCTTGGCTGAGAGCCTGCAGAGAACCAGTGGAGTGCAGCAGCGACCCCGTATTCCCCCTGGCATCCCTGGAGGTCCAAGAGCTATCGTCGGAAGCGTATGCCTGTCTTCTTCGCAACGGAAGTGGTTTCGACATCGTCCGAGCACTGTGCTGCCCGAGAGAGCCGTTCTCCCTTGACTGCACGAATCTCTCCTGATAGAGCACCTGAACGTGATTGGAAGCTCTGCCACGACAAATCCAGCATGAATCAAGACAAGAGCTCTTCTGCAAAGTTTTTCCTCCTTCTGTCTACTTTTAGAATCAAGAAGCAGAACTCCATTCGGCATCATGTAGCAGGAGTTATCAATTTTCTCCCTCAGCCACGCGGTTCTGCTTCCCACAGTCTGCACCGACCTGTCGTCATTGTTCAGAGTCCCCTGGTCTTCTCTAACATCGTTTGGCTTCCCCGTTAGTTTTACGGTGAAGAGGACTCGTCCATGGTTCCAACGACTCTGACAGTACTCGATTCTGAGTTCGGAAGCTGTCGGGGCAATCTCTGAAACCTGCTGTTAGAAACCAGGAGCTTCCAGTCAGAGACTCTGCCTCCCTGTTCGGGCCTCCACCAAGACCAGCATCGATGACAGAAGAAATTAATAAAATTTGGATGACTTTCCCGGCCTACTACGAAGATTTTCCAGGTGGTTTCGTCCCCAAAAAAATTCGGTAGCAGTTGCAGCAGTCAATTCATCAGTCTCCTGTCAGCACCCACAGAACTGGGCAGAATCGGCAACCTCCCATCTTCGGTGTTCCCTTCTCAAATTCCCCTCCCCGCTTGGCCGGATGAAGGCTCCTCCCTGTGTGGAGGTAGTATTTGGATGTAACTATCATCTTCCCTTCCCCACGATCCCCCCCTTGCATGGGGTGTAGTGTTGTAATAGCTTAAACATGTCAAGCTACCCCGGCGCGGCGTGTGGGGAACCCACGCTTCCCCGCTCGCCCTCGTCTCCGAGCGGGACCGGTTTCTTCAAACCGGTCGAGTGAGTGCTCCAAAACTTTGCTCTAATTCATGCTTGTTCTTTCAATATTAGTTCATAAACTCCGCTGGCCGTGACGAGAGCCCGATCCTTAAGCTCATTTGCTATAAGTGATCATCGTGGGAAGAGAGTGGAACCCGTGCCCTTTGGCACTTCGTCGAACCCTTGATTTGGGCAGCCATACCCTTGGGGAATCAAACCTTGGCCCTACTGGCCCTCTACCAGTAAGGGCCCAGCCCACACAACCTCCCCTTGGCATTGCCAAGTTACCCCGGGTCTTAGTGAGCATCGGGTGAGCGGTTGCCATTATCGGTCTGTTTTGAATGCTTAATTGTGCTTGCTTGTTGAGTCATAGGTTGTGTCACATCATCTGTCTTTTTCTTCTTCTTCTCTGCTCTCGATCTCTCACTCTCTTTTTATTTCTCTTCTTCTTCTTCTGGATCGTT
Source organism: Amorphophallus konjac (assembly GCA_022559845.1). Lineage (NCBI taxonomy): Eukaryota > Viridiplantae > Streptophyta > Magnoliopsida > Alismatales > Araceae > Amorphophallus > Amorphophallus konjac. Next base: position 97,945,781 of record CM040129.1, on the reverse strand, counting down.
CAGGCTATCTTCTCTCTGTCTCTGCCCCTTCTATCACGATCAGCCTTCTTCTGAGGAAGAAGGCTTCCTTTTATAGCAGTAGCAGACAGATAGGGGATGGGATAGTCACTTTAGGACATGGAGTCCTAGTCAACAGGTGTTCTATGGTCAGCCTAGGACCAATTTGGGCCACAACTTCCAGTACACTCATTGGCCAAGGCACTGGCAGAAAAACAACAATGTTTCTAATAAAATGAATGCCAGGACTACACAAAAACCATCACAGCACCAGAAAAAGAAAGCAAAATCTGTTGGTGCTGAGAAAAAGAAAAATAACAAAAAGAACTCTCAAGCTATAGAATCCACCAAACCATCCACTTTCACACAAGTGTGGATCCCTAAACAGCTTCTGTCATATTTTCACTCTCACATATCTGCTTCTATCTTGGGGCCCAAACTATCTTGGGTTCCAAAATCTGCTCCCTAAGTGTGTTTGCAGGTATGCCTGGTAGCCGGGAACAAAATGATGAAACAGGAATAGCTACTCCAGGCATATGACAAGAGGCAGGGCCAAAAATTCTAAAAAGCTGAAAGAGATTAGAGGCCTTGTCAACAATCTGATGCAACCCCAAGGGTAAAAATAAATCAGTCAGGTAAAGCAGGTAAGTGATTCACCTTCAGAATTGAAAAAGTCGTGTTGATTTGGTTGTTTAATTTCTGATGTTCTCTTCTTGTCTAGCTGATCAGTCTGCATTCCAGACTCAGCTACTGAATTTAATTCTGCACATGTCTGATGCTCTTCTCTTGCCATTTATTGCACTATGTACATAAGATGCTAGATGCACTGCACAACCACTTTTGTAGTCAATGCATGCCCTGCACCGAGTTTACTTAAACACATGTTCATGGTTGTTCATACATTGCATCGAGTATGCTTCTCTCATGTTTGTGCATGTATGTACTTTGCACTGAGCTCACTTATTCATGTGTTCAACTGAGTTTGTATGGTTCATTTAGTGCATATAGTTGATGCATGTGTCTAATGTCTAAATATATCATTTGCATCAAGGAAGTTGTTTAATGCATATCAGACTACTTTGCACTGCATTTCTTTGCATGACCACTATGGTATATAGGGTCCAGTCTTCATATAGAGCAGTGTACTGCATATCATTGAATTTGAAAATTTTAAAAAGAAATGACTCATTGCATAGCATTTTTTTTGCATCATGGTGTCAGGGGGAGCTGAGAGTTATGTTCAGTACGTTGAATCTTTTTCACTCCTCATTGTTCCCACTCACTCCATTCATAATCCTTGACATCAGATGCTCTTGGACTTTCATGCCTATTGGTATCACTTTTTAACAATTGCCATCATTTCCCTAACCTTCACTGAACAACAGTATTGCTTCTGGTTTAGTGCATGAGCTGTGGTCATTCCAATTGTTCACTTATAAGAATCACACTTGCAAATTGAGAGGAACTAAAGGTTTAACCTTTATAAATTGAAGAGTTAAGTGTCTGCACTTTAGAACTTGAGATAAAAGAAAACTTTTATATCTCTTAATCTTTGTCTCATGGTTAGAATAGAAAAAGTTTTTTTTTAATGCCTGAAAGTGTTAAACTGGAAATGTCTAAAAAAGGTAAATAGAGTGTGTACTGTTTTTAAACAATCACTCTAAAAGAAATAAGGGCAACAGTAAATAAGATCATCAATGTAAAGAGCTGAACACAGTGACAGAGCAATGGCTGAATTGCACTGAGAAACTATGATCTCCTCCAAAGAAGCAGAAGAATTCATAAGTCATGAAGCGCTTCAGACTATCTCTGTTCATAGGGTCAAATCTATAGGGGGAGTCTTCACCAAGTAGCTGGGGGTACTAGCCTCTGATCAAGGTGTGCCCTTAATGTCAAAGGTGAAAATTGTTCCTTGTAGGTCTTGATCTGAAATAGATCTAGTAGCTTATGCCTAGTAACTGGGGTACCTGCCTCTGATCAAGGTGTACACCTAATGTCAACAGCATAAATGCCACTGGTCTATTCACTTAGCTCAGTTTCTGAAAAATTAAAAAAAAAATAAAAATAAACTGCTGTAACCCTTTGAAATCAAAAGTCATTGAGTGTAAATTATTTTTTTTCAATACATATTCATGTTGCCTTTCTTAAACTTCCATATTTAATCACAAAGGATATTATTTCTGACTTATCTATTAAAGCCATGTGCCCTAGATTCACTGCTATAAATGGAGTCTATAACTCTTTTTCAGTGGTCAGCTGCTTTACTCTATCTTTATCACTGTTAAACCAGAAGTCTTTCAAGACCGTAAATTACTGATTCTGATGCTTTAACAGTTGTCTATAATCATGCTCACTTTCTGAACCAATGCATCAGCTGTTGTCTGTTGACCCTCCTACCTTCTCTACCTTTTGATTATCTGTTTCATCCATCCATATTCCTTCTCAAAGGGGGAGAAATTAATTCAGGGGGAGTTCTTCATTCAGGGGGAGTTTGAGCTGTTATAAGGGAAATCTGCAATGTATTCTGCATGTTGCACTCCTGTGTTTCTCTCTTTTTGATTATGTCAAAGGGGGAGAAATTTTGGCTGGTGACTCACTGTCACTTTGTTGCCATCATCAAAAAGGGGGAGAATGTTGTGCCCCTTAGGCACAAGCATATGCTATTTTGTTTTGATGATAGCAACACAGTGAGAGTATCACAGTGAGCCAGTCTTTGTGTTTAGCATACATTGCATTTGTTCACTGTATAGGTGCATTCATCAGTTGCACGCGTGCACATCACATAAGTCTATACAATGCATGCTTGGCAAGTCTATACATGGTGCATTCAGGCACATAAAGTCTATACACTCCATTGCCTTGCTGCATTGCTGCCTTACTGCATTGCACGCCATATTGTCTATACATTCTTTGCTGCAACGTTTGCACATCATGCACTAGCAAGTCTGCACATTGTCACAAGTCTACACATTACAGTTTGTTCGTGTGCATCGTCTCATGTTGCGTCTCAGCAAGTCTATACATTACTGCATATTCATCAAGTCTGCACATTGTTTGGCCATTGCACACGAAGTCTGTACAGCGGTTGCCTTCATGCCTAGCAAGTCTGTACAGTGGTTGTCTTCATGCCTAGAAAGTCTGTACATCGTCAGCCTGCTAATGCATCATCTAGGTGGTAAGTCTGTACATTGGCCAAGTCTATACATCGCCACTTGTTCATGCATGTGAGCAAGTCTATACATTCTTCCATCTCACTTAGAGTCTATACAACGGCTAGCTGCACAAGTCTGTACATCGGCATGTCTGTACATGCCTTAGCTAGAACTGTACATTTGGCTATCACATAAAGTCTATACATCCCTTAGCTAGAACTGTGCAAGTCTATACATCACTGCATAGACTAAGTCTATACATCGCTGCATAGACTAAGTCTATACATCCCCGTCTGTTCATGCATCAATTAGTAAGGTCTGTACAACCTTCTTGGCACATGCACGCGATCAAGTCTATACATTGTCTGTTGCATAACACATAAGTCTATACAGACTTAGACTTAGTCCATGCATCAAAGCAAGTCTGTACATCGTCCGTCTCACTCAGCCTCTCACGTGCATTCAGCAAGTCTGTACATCATCCGTCTCACTCAGCGTCTCATGTGCATTCAGCAAGTCTGTACATCGTCCGTCTCACTCAGCGTCTCATGTGCATTCAGCAAGTCTGTACATCGTCCGTCTCACTCAGCGTCTCATATGCAGTTGGCAAGTCTGTACACTGCATCATGTACTTCATGCAATCAAGTCTGCACATCGTCAGTATAGTCTTTACACTTACCGTCTCATGCATATGCAAAGTCTATACATTCATCTGTTGATGCCGTAGCAAGTCTATACACTAATGAGCGCTTGTTTGTTTTGATGACTGAGCTAGTCTATACATCGTTCTGTCTGTGCATGCTTCTGGTTGTGCTGCTAGCATATATAGTCTGTACATGCCTTAGTCTTGCATTACACATCAGCAAGTCTGCACAACGTTTGCACACTACATCAGTTCAAAGTCTGAACACTCTTCGGTGAAGTCTGTACACACTTCAGGTGGCAAGTATGTACATTGTTCAGAACGCAAAGTCCATACAGCCATTGTGCATTCATTCTTGATGTACACACTTTGCTTACTCAAACTGATAATTCTCTTTGTCTGACAGGTACTACTCGTGGAGCTTAATGAAGGCACGTGATCCGAGGCTGAAAGGGCTGACAGGATGATGACACATGGAGGAACCTTCTGGGTGGGAAATGTGGAAGACACACGCCCTAGCTGCTGCTATATATATAAAGATTCTTCCTCAGGAGAAGTCTGATTGTGATAAAAGGAGCAGAGGCAGAGTGAGAGCTTCCACGATCCAGCAGAAGAGAAAGAAAGAGAAGAAGGAGAAAGTTGAGAGAGAGAAGAGTTGAGAGAGATGTTCCTTAGATCTTTGGTTCAAAACCAGATCTGAGTATTGCTCACTTGTTTGAGCTACATTCCCTACAGGGATACATTTTATCTTTCGTTTATTTTTGTTTTGTTTTTCGAAACTCTTGTGTTCAAGTTGTTAGTCAGCGTTTGTAGTGGAGGATTCCACAGGACGGCTAAGCTATATTGCCCAGCGGTTTTGCAGAGGAGGATTCCTCTAGACAGCAAGCTGTGAGGCTCAGCAGGCGAGGTGGATACCTCGGACAGCAAGCTGTGAGGCTCAGCGGTTGTAGGCAAGCTATGAGGCCCAGCGGTTCAAGCTGTGAGTCAGCAGTAATCCACACTCGGGTTGAGTGTGGGGTGGATGTAGGTCTGGAGGACTGAACCACCTAAAAATATCTTGTCTACTGTGTGAATGTTTTGTGGTTTGCATCGCTTCTATATTTCTATTCTTTGCGCAGTAGATGTTTGCTTAGGACTTTTCTTCAGTTCTGGCTAGTATTTGCTTTGTGCCCTCTATCTGTTCAGCAAAAGTTTTCATTCCGCATTTGAATCTGCTACAGTAGTTTTTAACGGGTGGCTGATCTATTCACTCCCCTCTAGATCACCTCTAGCATCCCAACAATTGGTATCAGAGCGAGGTCGCGAGTTCAAATCCCCCAGGTGTCACTGGGGGGGAGATTGTTGGATTTTCCAGCATCTCCCTTGTTATTTGTTGCTCCACGTGGGGTATGGGACCCACGTGGTGCATCGGCGCTTGACAGCCCAACCCGCCGCATGGATTATGGGGTCCATGTGCGATGCCCCTCATGTCCACCCACAGCATGATAGTGTGGGGTTCTGCGCTGCCATAAGGAAATAAGGTTCCGCCTTCGCTACTAGCTCGAGCTTTTAGCGCAACGGTAGGGGCTTGATCCTATAAACTGGTATTAGAGCGGGTAATTCTGAAAGAGCTATTCTACTGTGAATGTTCATGAACTGTCATATGGTATTTTCAGAATCATCATGATGAATCTATTGCAATGACTCATAATATTGTACAATGTTTGCACACTACATCCGTTACAGTGCACACACTGTCTCACTTAGCATCTCATGCTAAGTCTATACATTCGTTGTGCATAGTCCATGCATTCACTTCAAGTCTGCACATTCTTATGTTATGTCCAAAGTCTGTACATTGCCATGCTTCAGGCTGAGTAAGTCTATACACTGATGCACGAAATCAAGTTTGCACATTGTTTGGCCACTGCACACGAAGTCTGTACAGCGGTTGCCTTCATGCCTAGCAAGTCTGTACAACGGTTGCCTTCATGCCTAGCAAGTCTGTATAGCGGTTGCCTTCATGCCTAGAAAGTTTGTATATCGTGTGTTGCTGAAAGTCTGTACAGCGTCTCACTTAGCGTCTCTGTACTTCGTCTGCCTACACTCCAAGTCTATACTTTGTTGCATTCCAAGTCTATACATTGCAGCTATGTGTGTGCATCGTTTAACAAGTCTATGCATTGCACGTAGTCTGCACATTGTGTGCTGCTATGCTCATACATCATTTTAGCAAATCTGAACATTGTTTGCACATCGCACGCAGAGTCTACACACAGTGCCTTAGCAAGTCTATACATTGTGCATCGTTCAAAGCAGAGTCTGCACATTGCTGCATTCTAAGTCTGCACATTGATGTAGCATGCATGCAAAGTCTATACACTCATAACCTTAGCTTTGCATTCACAAAGTCTGAACATGCCATAGCCTTGCATACGTGAAGTCTGTACATGCTTCAGCGTTGCATTCACAAAGTCTGTACAATGCCTTAGTCTTGCATACATGAAGTTTGTACATGCTTCAGCGTTGCTTGCATGAATTAAGTCTATACAGGGTTTTACTATCTTAAGCTGATACTCCTTTTGACTGATTGACAGAGCTGCTACTCGAGGAGCTTAATGGTTGGGCACGTGATCCGAGACTGGAAGGGCTGACAGGATGATGACACGTGGCCAAAATATTTACACAGATCTGAGATTAGGCAGAACATTACCTGATCTGACTGTGAATAGACCGTACCTGTCTGAGATTTGACTTTGACTTGGGTTGACTTCATGACCTGTGAGTCATCCTTAAACCTGATCTGATAGTTTCTCATAGTACATCAGGATTATTTCATCAAGGATGTACATGTAAATATAATGAGCCATAATATTTGTCATCATCAAAACCCCAGAACCACAGGAGACACAACAATCTCCCCCTTTTTGATGATGGCAATATTATTGTTAGTCAGCGTTTGAAGTGCTTCAGACTATCTCTGTTCATAAGGTCAAATCTATAGGGGGAGTCTTCACCAAGTAACTGGGTTACTGGCCTCTGATCAAGGTGTGCCCTTAATGTCAAAGGTGAAAATTGTTTCTTGTAGGTCTTGATCTGAAATAGATCTAGTAGTTTATGCCTAGTAACTGGGGGTACCTACCTCTGATCAAGGTGCACACCTAATGTCAATAGCATAAATGTCACTGGTCTATTCACTTAGCTCAGTTTCTGAAAAATTAAAAAAAAATGAAAAACAAACTGCTGTAACCCTTTGAAATCAAAAGTCATTGAGTGTAAATTATTTTTTTTCAATACATATTCATGTTGCCTTTCTTAAACTTCCATGTTTAATCACAAAGGGT